>JAKCPI010014246.1:0-14168 GCA_023213315.1 Euborellia annulipes | reverse complement strand
AACAATTCTCACGAAAAATTTTACTGATATACTTTCTTTTTAAAGAGCATCTAAAAAATGATTGATTTTTGAATTTTAATCAAAATCGTTAGAGCAAATTTAGAGAAAATCGAAAAAAACTGAAAAAGTACATCAGTAAAGTAGTTGTACTCTTTGGGCGATTTGTTCAAAAGCTTCCTGTCACGTCCCAGGGGTGCCTAACTTAAATATAAAATTTCAAACCTCCTAGACCTTTTCTTGTTCTTGAGATATTTTTGTTCACAGACAGATAGACAGACCATGTCGCGAAAACCACTTTTTTGGATTCAGGGGACCTCAAAACGTGTATATCCGTCAATATCTCGACATCGAATTTTTGACATGAATCCAATATTTTCTCTCTATATATATTAACATATATAGGTAAGAGAAAGTAAAAGGAACAGAGTTTGTTAAAAACAAAAATGTTAACTCACCTTGAAGAGCTCCTGCCCAACAGAGAAAGAACAAAGCCCATTTGGCAGTACGGAATCGTTGAAGACAATCGGGCCGTAGAAAAACACCAACCACAACGTGCATATGAATCAACAACCGAAGATGTTGTTGGCGGTGTCTCTTCCGCCGACGGGGTCGTCTGGCAACGGGATAAAATTACCAGGCATGATCAACTTGAAGTCAAAAAGCACATGACGATGGTGGAGGTAAAAAAAAGAAGGACACTAGGGGATGATTGGGGGGTGTGAGTGTGTGTGCGCACTCCCACGGCGACAGCGCGCACACTGCAGCAGCAGCAGCAGCCAACCTTCGACACGTGCGCCCGCCAGTCTTAAGTAACACTGCGCCGACACCACCACCCCCCGCCTCCCACCCCCCACCTCTGGGCAATCGAAGCACGTGCTCTCTACTGTCATAATTGTTAGAGGGCGGAATTTTAATCCTTTAAAATTGCTTAAATACTCTTTTTTAAAACTTTAATAGGATTTTTTAACCATTGCTCGCTAGGCGCGAGCTAGGTGTAGGTGGGGGGCTTAGCTCTCCTTGACCCACCTTCAACTAGCTGCCTTAATCATATTTTTCCGTTTTACACCCCCTCAGTTGTCTTAAAATTCTCTCTATATATTCCTAGCCCCCCCTGCGGCGGACCCTCGCCTTTTCTTAATTTTGAGAAACGCCGAGAGCGGGCGGCGCGGCTAGTTGTTATATAAATTAATTAAATTTTCTTGGATCAAAGCAGACAGACAGATGGACACTCCGCCATTATATATATATAGAATCTAGAAGATTCTGGGACGGAGGTTTTCCTTAATTAAAAACTCGAAGAGCCGCAGTGGCACCGTCTCTACTGATTGTCGGTAGGTGTTATTGAAATAAAATTTTTTACAATTTTTTATTAAAAGTTGAGGCTGACTGTTTTGCAAAGTACAGTTTCGATATACAATCATCGCCAGAGCCTATAAAAACAAAATTATATTACTTGATATTATATTCAACGTCCATCTTTTTATCTTTTTTTAGTCGCCATTATGCATGTATATACATTTAAGTAACATATAATAATTTGATACATAGATCATTAATAAACAATATTTACCTCAATCTCTTATCAGATTCAGATTAAAGGATTTTTTATATTTTTCAAAAAGTGTCGGTTGAAAAATATAAAAAATCCTTTGAAGATTAATATTTAAAAATTGTTAATTAAGGTAATAATTGTAAAGACATGTTTTTATAAATGTATTCAAAAATAATCTAAAAATGAATTATAATAATTTTTTACAGCTTTTAATTTATTCACATAGCACACAAATATATAGAAAATTTGTTTGATAAAAATTAGCCATCGTCTTGGATATTCGAAATTATGATTTTATTAATAGCAAATATTATGATTCTGATAAGAGATTGAGGTAAATATTGTTTATTAATGATCTATGTATCAAATTATTATATGTTACTTAAATGTATATACATGCATAATGGCGACTAAAAAAAAGATAAAAAGATGGACGTTGAATATAATATCAAGTAATATAATTTTGTTTTTATAGGCTCTGACAATGATAGTATATCGAAACTGTATTTGCAAAAACAGTCAGCCTCAACTTTTAATAAAAAATTGTAAAAAATTTTATTTCAATAACACCTACCGATCATCAGTAGAGACGGTGCCACTGCGGCTCTTCGAGTTTTTATATGAACCCTGTTATGCAATGGTGTGTCAAAGACCAAACATCGAGTTTTGAGAAAATCAACATTAAAGTTTTTCTGATTTAAATTGTTTTGATTAGATTAGGCCTATATATCATTTTTTTTTGTCAATTGTGCAAGTAAATACTGTAATTATTGCAGATATTTATAAATTATCTCTAAAAATATGACTAATTTAGAGAATAAACAACAAAATATAAAAAATTATTTTTGCAAAATTCTCTAAGTCCAATTTGCAATTTGCAAAAATGCTTCAAAGTCTCTTGATAATAAATAAAATAATTTTAGGTTCTAATTCAAAAATTAAAACGAAGATATTATTAAAGTTCTTTTATGGTTATATTTAATACTAATAGCTTAGAAACTTTTTATCAAAATTACATTAATCAATTTTAAATAGTATTAATGTTTTAAAACTAGCCGCGCCGCCCGCCTTCGGCGGGCTTCGCGTCTAGCCAGCGGGGGCTACGCCCCCTGGACCCCCCAGCCGCTGGCTTCGGGCGCGCCTGCGGCGGACCCTCGCCTTTCTTAAATATGAGAAACGGGCTGGCAGTCGAGACATGGGGGGCTACGCCCCCCTGGACCCCCAGCTGCTGGCTTCGGGCCGCCTGCGGCGGACCCTCGCCTTTCTTAAATATGAGAAACGGGCTGGAGTAGCCTAGAGGCGGGGGCTACGCCCCCCTGGACCCCCCACTAGCTGGCTCGGGCCCCGCCTGCGGCGGACCCTCGCCTTTTCTTAATTATAAAAAGAAAATTATTTTTTTTTTTTTTTTTTTTTTTTTTTTTTAAAAAAACATTCACACTTTTTTCTCATTCACACTCACACTCACACACACATTCATACAGTCTTTTCGGCAACTCAGGCCATATAAGACTTTTTACGATATCCGTTATTAATAAATATACATATATGGGGTCCAGGCATTCTTATTTAAGCCATTTGGTATCCAATTGGCTGAAATAAAATCATCGGACTGCCTGGGGTCCGAACCCGCGACGTTTGGTATATGAGGTTAGCACGCTAACCTCTACGCCATGCCCCGAGGGCAAGAAAATTATTATTACTACGTATTCCAATCCAGTGCCTGCTTGAGGATTTGTTTACCTTCATAGAATACACAACTGCAAAGAATACTTAAATATTTCTCTATACATTTCCTATGGGAAAAATCGTAACTTTAAGAATTAATAACTCAAAAAGTTATAGGAATTTTGGGACCCGAGTATTTTTCCGGGACTCTCCATAACGTCCTTTATAAGACTGCAAAATTTCGTTTCAAAATTCCAACGGGAAGTAGGTCAAACAGAGCGTGACAGACGGACGGACAGACGGACGGACGGACAGACGGACAGACGGACGGACAGACGGACACACCGCAATTATTATATATAGATTAAATACAAAGTGATAACAAAATTTTCTCATCAATTAATTCCTGAATGGAAGTGAAGATGGAAACAGTAAATCAAAGTTATAATGAAATTGACTTACAATATTATTTATTTTGTTGTCTTTTCGAAATCGCACTGATCCTCATCTTCATTATCAGGAATAATATCAAAAAATTAAATTTTGACATCTACGATTCATTTCTCATTTAAAAAAAAAGGATTTTGGTTTATTTAAGTTTAAATAAGTTTTTATTGGTTGTTAACACCATAAAAAACAATGTGTTAGGAACATAAATCATTATTGCAAAATGTAAAATCCTGCATTGAAATATTGTAAAAATAATTTTATGCTTTTACATTAAATATAAATTTTTTTAGGACATATTTCATAAAAAATACTATTAATTAAAGCATTTGAAACAATATTCCGTGCTTAACTCAATTTTAAATTTTTTGGTCTTTGACACACCATTGCATAACAGGGTTCATATATATATACATTTTCTTTAAGATAAGTATGCCATAATTTAAGGCTTTTCCCTTCAAATAAAAAAAAATTAATTTTAATTAACAAAAAACTTACAGTGCTATGTAATTGTGATATATTTATTAATAAAACCAGTCTGTAATGTTTGGAAATTTTAAATTTCCCTCTCTCACTCCGCTTCCTCTGTCTCTGGCCAATCAGCTAGAGAGAGTGGTAAACACCGGAATTGAATAACTAGCGTTTTATATATAGTATTGATAATGATGATATATGTAAGAGAAAGTTAGTGGGTCTTTATTTGCACGAGATTAAGAAAAGACAAAGCTCATCCAAAGCGGGCCTCACGGCTAGTTGAATAAAATATTATTCTACGTATTATGTTCTAGTATACTAGTCTACGTAAAGAATGAGACGAATTCTCGGATTAATATTTCGTGTTTTTTGTTACATGATTTTTTACAACAATCACTCTTAACAATAACGATCCAACACACGAACTCTCTGCTTCCTTGACTACGCATACTCTACACTAGGCGTTAGTGAATTTTCTGTGAGTAGTTTAGTATGATGTCGTTCGTTCTAGGAGGCTAAAGATAAAATTTTATTATTATTCCCATAAAGCAGAGATACATTTTGTTGTTACCGTCATCATACATCAAAGTCCAGAGGGAAGTTTACAGAGAAGTTTTTATAATATATCTCTCTTTAATTATTTTTATTCCCATTTAGAGGAAAATAAAATGAAAAGTGAGAAAATTATCTAACTTTACGTTAAAACTTTTATCTTATTAGCAAAAAAAAAAAAAAAAAAAAAATTAAAATACAAGAGACAATTTCTTTCTCTTACGTATGAATATATATATATATATATATATAGAGAGAGAAAGTCTATATTTTGATAGAAATACACGTTTTGAGACATCTGTCTGTGAACAAAATGAAATATGAAAGAAATGAGCTACGAGGTTGAAATTTGATATTTAAGTTAGGCACGCAATCTGGCACGTAACGAGAAGCTTTTGAATAAAATCGGCCAAAGAGTACTAGTACTTTACTGATGCGATATTTTTAATTTTTTTCGATTTTCTCAAAATTCGCTCCAAGGATTTTGATTAAAACTAACCGCACCGCGGCTTCAGCGTCTAGCCAGGGTGGTTTCGCCCCCTGGACCCCCTGCCAGCTGGCTCGGGCCCGCCTGCAGAAGCCCCTCGCCTTAATAATTATTATTATTATTTATTTATTTATTTTTTTTTTTTAAACATTCACACTTTTTTCTCATTCACACTCACATTCACACGGTCTTTTCGGTAACTTAGGCCATATAAGACTTTGACGATAACAGTTATTTATGAATTTATCTATATTGGGGTCCAGGGATTCTTATTTAAGCCATTTGGTATCCAAATGGCTTAAATAAAATCATCGGACTTCCTGGGGCCCGAACCCGCGACGTTTGGTATAGGAGGTTAGCTAACCTCTACACCAAGCCCCGAGGGCAAAAAATTATTATTACTACGTATTCCAATCCAGTGACTGCTTGAGGATTTGTTTACATTCAAAGAATACACAACTGCAAGGAATACTGAAATATTTCTCTATACATTTCCTATTGGAAAAATAGTAAGTTTAGAAATTAATAACTCAAAAAGTTATAGGAATTTCGGGACCCGAGTATTTTTCCGGGACTCTCTATAACGTCCTCTATAAGACTGCAAAATTTCGTTTCAAAATTCCAATGGGAAGTTGGTCAAACAGACGGACACTCCGCTATTATTATATATAGATTTAAAAATCTATTATTTTATAGATGCTCTTTCAAATGTATATTCCCATTTTGCCATTGAAATCTTCTGAAAACCACTTTACTCATGTACTTCATAGAAAAGATAGGAGAAATGGTTGCCATGGTAACAAAATATAAATAAACAAATAGTTTATAAATTCTACAAATTCAAATGTACCATACTGTCGTAAACTAAATATATGTTGACATGAAAAATCTTCTATGCGTTATGTCACACCATATTTTTATTATAAAATACAATGAATATAATAATAACAAGAAACGCGAATTGAAATAAGATGAAATTTTGAAATGTCTCTCTTGGGAATTGTTTATAGGACAAATTTAATACAATAATGATATTCGATATAGAAGGGAATATTTTGAATAAAATCATTTAAATGGAAATAACAACATTTTCTTTATCACTCTGTTGATGTAGTTGTTGTTGTTGTTTATGTCAATTATTTTGTATTTTTTCTTCTTTTGTTGTAAAACGACTCTTGAACCAAATTAAGTTTACACACACACACACACAAGCACACAGGTGAGTTGAATTGAGTCTAAATCTCAGAGGAATCTTGATTAAAATACGCAGATTTTGAATTCAACAACAACAACAAGAACAACAACATTTATATTTGCACAAGACGCAATTTTCAAGGGGCTAGAACGGAAGTTGATGTAATAAATTTAAGTCAATTTGAAATTTATTTCAACCAACAGGTGAAATACGTAATAAGATTTTCAATCAAAAACTTTTAATAGTTTGCAAGAGCAAACGGGGGGGGGGGGGGGAGGGGGGACCTTTTTATTTTCTAAAGGGAAATTATCGTTTAATATAAATAAAAATATTACGATCTTGTCGGATAAATTTCGGGGCTAAATACACATTTATCACGAATGTGTTTATTAAAGCGTTTGTGGTTTGAATTATTATTAGGTGAATTTTTAATTATGGACCACATTTTTGTTATTAATTATTTATTAAAAATATAAATACTGTACAACGTTTCAGGTACATTTCGGTAATGGTTTGAATGGTCTCCTGAAAATGCTCATTCTCGTCCGTGTAATACGTCTTGTCGGCAAATTTTTTTTTTTTTATAAACACTCACACTTTTTCTCACTCACACTCACACACACATTCACACAGTCTTTTCGGCAACTTAGGCCATTTAAGACTTTACGATAACCGTCGTAATGAATATATCTATTGGGGGTTCAGACATTTCTATTTAAGCCATTGTCGGCATATATTACAGTCAACCTAATTAAAATTGCAGGGTCAGTCGGTGGAGGAGAATTTGACATTAAAAAAATCTGGTGTGACTGTTCGTACAGCACACAACTTTCTCTTACCTTCGGTATTCGAAAGTTGTGTACTGTGCTTGTCACACCAGATTTTTTGTGTTGGCATATATTTAGTTTCCGACAGTACGGTACATTCGATTTTCAAGTTGTAAAATTTATAAGTATGGGAAAATATTTATATTTTGTTACCATGGCAACCATTTCTCCTATCTTTTCTATGGAGTACAAGAGTAAAGTGGTCTTCAGAAGATTTCAATGACAAAATGAGAATATACATTTTAAAGCGAATCTAAAAAACAATTGATTTTTGAATTAAAAAAAAAAATCGTTGGAGCAAATTTTGAGAAAATCTGAAAAATTGGATTAGTAAAGTACTAGTACTCTTTGGTCGATTTTGTTCAAAAGCTTCGTGTCAGGTCCCATAAGCTTTCAACCTCCTAGCTCTTTACGTTCTTGAGATATTTTGTTCACAGACAGACAGACAGACCATGTCGCGAAAACCACTTTTTACTTTCTCTTAGCCTATATATGAAATATATAGGAGAGAAAGTATTGCGATCATGTCAAAAATTCGATGTCGAGATTTTGATGGATATACATGTTTTGAGGTCCCCTGAGTCCAAAAAAGTGGGTCCCGCAAATTGGTCTGTGTGTATGTGTGTGTGTGTGTGTGTGTGTGTGTGTGCGTGTGTCTGTATGTGTGGACAGATTTTTAGCATGAAGGAATTGAGCTACCGGATTGAAATTTTATATTTAACTTAGGTACCTTTGAAGAATCTCAAAATAAGCTTTTGAACAAAATCGGCCAAAAAGTACTAGTACTTTACTGATGTACTTTTTCAGTTTTTTTCGATTTTCTCAAAATTCCCTCCAAGGATTTTTTTTAAAATTCATAAATTAACTATTTTTTAGATGCTCTTTAAAATGTATATTCTCATTTTGCCGTTGAAATCTTCTGAAGACCACTTTACTCTTGTTCTTCATAGGAAAGATAGAAATGGTTGCCATGGTAACGGAATTTAAATCTTTTTCTTTTTATTAGATTAAAAATCAATTATTATTTAAATTCCCATTTATTTTTTTTTATTTCTGTTTTAATTGTTTCAAAGAAAACATATATGTCTCTCTCTCACTTGCAAACATTATCGTCTCTCTCTACTCTTTTTAAATTCCCTTTCCACCTTATCTTCGCATAGGAACAATGTTAATTTCCTATAGGGATTTGTATGTTAATTTCGATTCAAAAGGGGGTCCCCTTTGGAACTTTTTAGGCATTTAAAATTTTTTTTTCAATTCTTATGAAATTTTGTATTTATTTACGATTCTATATTGTGTATAAAATGTCCAAATATGAGATTAAAATTTTGAAAAATAACCATAGTTTATTTGAAGCAGTCAGCATTTAAAATGCAAGTTTGAAACTAAGGTGCTATCGGAAACTAAATATATCTCGACACAAAAAATCTGGTGTGACCAGCACAGTGCGCAACTTTCTCTTACCGAAGGGTAAGAGAAAGTTGTGTGCTGTGCGCCAGTCACACCAGATTTTTTGGATTCAGGGACCCCAAACGTGTATATCCATCAAAATCTCGACATCGAATTTTTGACATGAATCCAATACTTTCTCTCTCTATATATATTAACATATATATATAGAGGTAAGAGAAAGTAAAAATTGTTGGTATGAAGGCCACAATAGGGTGCGGGGGGGGGGAGGCGGTGCCCGTCAAGTATGTCTGCGGCCCTGTAAATAATCTAGTATTTAAAATTAATTCATTGCTTGTTAGTTAAATCATAAAAACGTCATCATAACGACAAGAAGAAGAAGTTATAATTTAAATAAGTTTCCTTTGGAATTGGAATTCATCTTAAATCCAATCAATGCATTTAATTAAAATGTCAGATCAGAAGTGGAAAGCAAAGAGTAAGGGAGGAAATTAATTTTATTCAA
This sequence comes from Euborellia annulipes, assembly GCA_023213315.1. Lineage (NCBI taxonomy): Eukaryota > Metazoa > Arthropoda > Insecta > Dermaptera > Anisolabididae > Euborellia > Euborellia annulipes. The sequence continues at coordinate 5,054 of JAKCPI010014246.1, read as the reverse complement.
GAGAAAGAGAGAAGAGCCTCTTCTTCTTTAAAGTCATAAAAAAAATATATTTTTTTCTTTCTTTTTAAATTGAGATAGTCTGCCTGCGATTTGATTATCAAAATATTCTTCTTCTTCTTTATTCACCCCGTTTTATGAGGATCTGGTGTGTGGTGATTGACTCAACGTGTGTGTTGATATATTAAATGGCGTAGCTGCATATTCAGCAAATTGGCCGCCCACATAATCTGATTTGGTTAATGGAATATCAACTATTATTATCGGTAATCGAAATTAAAACAATGTGTGGATTAGGTCACACCACATGATTTAGATGAAAATATCTATATGTAGATTTTCTTTTACCCTTTCGGCTATTGAGGCCATTTTTAATGATTTAATATACAGGGGGACGTTCCACATGCTGATCACCCACCCGTAGCCTCGTCTTGCTTGGCATTGCTTATATATAAATTTATAATGATAACTAGCCGCGCCGCCCGCCTTTTGCGAACTTCGCGTCAACCCAGGGCGGCTTCGCCTTTCCTTAATTATAAAAAGAAATTTTTTTTTTGAACCCTTTCGGCTACAGAGGGCATTTAGGAGGTTATTTATTTATTATATAAATAAATTTTAATATACATTGTACGGGTGGCAACCGGGTGATTGCTCGGGGTCACCAATCCCGAACTTTCGCAGCGCTTGGCATCACTTAACCTCAACGATTGTGGTGACTGTTGATCTTCTCCGTTGCTAGGCCCCCCGGCAAAAAGAAAATTATTATTTTTTTTTTTTTTTTTTTTTCACACTCACACTCACACTCACACAGTCTTTTCGGCAACTTAGGCCATTTAAGACTTTGACGATAACCGTTGTAATTAATATATCAATTGAGGGTTCAGGCATTTCTATTTAAGCCATCTGGTATCCAAATGGCTTAAATAAAATCATCGGACTGCCTGGGTCCGAACCCGCGACGTTTGGCATAGGAGGTAGGCACGCTACCTATTATGCCACACCCGGGGGCAAAAAGAAAATTATTATTACTACTATTCCTATCCAGTGCCTGCTTGAAGATTTGTTTACATTCATAGAATATATAAATGCAAAGAATACATTGATATTTCTCTATACAATTCCTATCGGAGAAATCGTAACTTTAGGAATTAATAACTTAAAAAGTTATAATAATTTCGGGATCAGAGTATTTTTCCTGGACTCTCCATAACGTCCTTTATAAGACTGCAAAATTTCGTTTCAAAATTCCAACTGGAAGTTGGTCAAACAGAACGTGACAGACGGACAGACGGACACTCCGCTATTATTATATATAGATTAGTCTATTTAAGGATTTTTTAGCCAATTTTTAAATATTTTTTTTATTTTTACATAATAAGAAGAAGGATATTTGCTCCACCATAGAATAGAGGTCAAAATTTCGCCTATAGTGCTAGGCATAATAGTTTCACTTCTCATTCCTTAACATATTGGTTACTAATTAATTGTCTAAATCAGCGTTTTCCAAACTGTGAGGCGCGCCTCCCTAGGGAGGCGCGGACTAGTCTAAGGGGAGGCGCGAATATTGGCCACCAAGATCAATTTTCCAAATGATTGCTAGTTTTAAATAAAATAATAAAATAATTTAGAAGATTCTGGGACGGAGTTTTTAATTGAAATAATAAATATGAATAAATAAAAAAAATATTTTTATATAAATTTATATTTTTTAGTATTAAAAATTTTTGTTTGTATTATTTTATTAAATGTGTGGGGGGGGGGGGCGTCATACGATTAAATATTTTTAAGGGAGGCGTTGTAACATAACGTTTGGAAACCACTGGCCTAAAGTAAGACTCATTCTAGAAAATTATGCTATGTGTAAATCCCAAAGGCGGATCCAGGGAAGTTTTTCAGGGTTTTAATTTTTTCTGACTAGATGCGAAGCTCGCCGGCGATAGCATTGTTAATTATTTTATTTATTAGAATTGGATAAGGGGTTGAAAAATTGAAAAAAAAAATTTTTAATTTATTTTAGCTAAATCGAAGCCAAATAAATCGAAAACTCAAAAAATAGCGTTGATTATTATTTTGATTAGAGGGGGGGGGGGATGAAGGGTTGATTATTTAAGAAAGGCCTTGGAATATTCCAAATCACTTGTTGACATTTTTTTCCAGCTCTAAATATAGTTAGATTAGAGCAAAAGGTATTTTTTTCTTTTAATAAAAAGGGAATTGTTATTTCCATCTGTTTTATTCCAAAACAAAGAGAGAGACGAATCTCTCGGTCAGTCGAGTCGAGAGCGTTGCCGGGCAGGCAGGCGCTTGCTCTCTTATTTACCATGGGGAACATAAACATTTGCACCCTAACAGGTTTGCAAGACGCCTACTAGTTAGGCAGCCCAATCGACTCACCACTACATATGCAGTGTCTGTGTGAATTTACCTGAGCTAGGGTTCTGAGGGTATTTTATGAAGAAGCCATAAACCATCCCTTTGGAAAATAGATACATTTTAAATAAAAATTTGCGAATTCCTCTCTCTATCTCGCAATGCAAGTAGCCAGATCGGTGAAATTTAGTAAATAATTCTTACCCTAAAATTGTATATCTGTTTCAAATTTTGGAGTAATTACAATACTTCAACCGGAAGTAGTTAGTAAAGATTATAAATAAGATTATAAAAATTACCTTTTAAAAATATTTTAATCTGGTTATTAATTTTGAAAGTGGCCTAATTCCATTCTTGGTAAGAAGGGTTTGAAAGTTTTATAAACATATACCATACATTTAAATAGCCGGGCAACAAATTAATAGGCCAGAATCGATAGCAAAGAATTGAAATATATTTTCGCCACTTTGCTACTCAAAAGAGAAGTGCATTTCTTTCTCACTTTCTTTACTAAAAATATTACATTTTTAAAATACTTCTATAATCTTAGGTAAAGTAGGCCTACTTCCGGTTGAAGTATTTACTACAAAATTTGAAACAGATCTCCAATTTTAGGGCAAGAATTATTTATTAAATTTCATCGATCTGGCTTCTTGCATTGCGAGATAGAAAGAAGAATTCGCAAATTTTTACTTTCTCTCTTATTTTATTTAAATTTTATCTATTGTCTGAACATGCCACATTCTATGTTGTAAGACCTCTCGTTACAAAAATCCGAAATAACAGTTTTTTTTTTTTTTTAAGAATATAAATAAGAATATTTTAACGCCCCGAGATATTATTACCTGGTATAAAAGGTCTATAGATATCGGAAAAATTTTACTAAAAATTTCAAGTTTCGTTCAAATTGTGAAATAAGTTAATTTTTTCCAAATAAGAAGATAAGATTAATTAAAATGTTGAAATTCTATTAATTTGAGATCAAATTCATTTGATATGAAAAGGCTACGCTATATCGCTATATAGATTGTTCAAAAGGGTTGGTTTATGGTCTATCATAAAAGACCCTCAGAACCCTAGCTCAGGTAAATTCACACAGACACTGCATATGTAGTGGTGAGTCGATTGGGCTGCCTAACTAGTAGGCGTCTTGCAAACCTGTTAGGGTGCAAATGTTTATGTTCCCCATGGTAATTGTGTTTAAAGTGAATCAAAGTGAATAATTAAAATAGTGCAACCCACCCTGACCTCACCGTCAGCCAGCACACCCTCTTGAGTGTCTTATTTAAGGTAATTATTATGCATTTTATCGTTGAAAAAAAAATGATAGAAACAAATAATTTGACTGCGAAAAACGATTCTTTTGAATAGGAAATTAAATATTTTGTATTTCACTAAGGGTAGAGGGAGAATATAAGCTGTTGAAAGGGGGGAGGGGGGTGTAGGTGTCATTGAATAAAAAATTAGTTTTTTATTTTTTATATATTTTTTTTTTAAACACTCACACTTTTTTTCTCATTCACACTCAACACTCACACACACATTCACACAGTCTTTGCGGCAACTCAGGCCATTTAAGACTTTATACGATAACCGTTATTAATTAATAATATACATATTGGGGGTCCAGGCATTTCTATTTAAAGTATTTGGTATCCATTTCGGACTGCCAGGGATCCGAACCCTCGACTTTCGGTATAGAAGGTAGGCACGCTACCAACTACAATTCAAAGCCTGAGGGCATTTTTTAAAAAATCTTTTCTTAAGTCACCATTATTTACCATTATATTCTTTCTATTTGGCCTATATTTTTGTTAATCAAATACTTTTACCCAGGGGTGGATTAAGGGTTGAAAATTAAGATAAAATAATTCAAATAAAATAAAAATAAAAATAATTATTTTTAAATGTATTCAAATTATTTTGAGAGTAATTTCTGCGAAGAAGACTCGCATTTCCTTTTTATGAAGGCATTAACCAGGGGGGTTAATGCCCCATCCCCTATAATGCACAAAGATATTAATGTTTTTTAATACTTTTACTAAAAAATAATGCATTCCGTTTGAGCTAAAATTTATATTCAATATTTAGCAAATAGCTTAGTGGGGTAGTGAAAACATTTTAATGTCATTCTAAAATTTCTTATAACTGGGGCGGAATTAATTTTTGCGGATTTCTCTCTAAGCCAGATAATAATAACACTGGGTAACTTGGGAACCCATCGAATCCCTTGCAGAATTTTGTAGAAACTTTTTTCATTAGGTAAAAAAGTAAGATAAGATTAGTCCACTTAGAATTTTACTGGGGGTGAGTTACCGCATCTTTTTGTATACTAGAACTAATCTCAGATTCGGATTTGAATTTTTACTTTTTCTCTTACCTATATGTATAAGTTAATATACATATAGATAGAGAGAAAAGTAATTGGATTCATGTCAAAAAATTCGATGTCGAGATTTTGATGGATATAAGACGTTTTGAGGTCCCCTGGATCTAAAAATGATTTTCGCGACATGTTCTAGTCTGTATGTCCGTCTGTATTCAATTTAAAGCACATCAAGGAATTGAGCTTGGAGGTTGACATTTTATATTTGAGTTAGGCATCCCCCTAGGGGGAGAAAATATTTTTCTTCAGGAATGAAGTCAGAAGAAAACGTAGCCAGATTTTTTCTTTAAAAAATATATTT
>JAKCPI010014245.1:0-38870 GCA_023213315.1 Euborellia annulipes | reverse complement strand
ACCACTCAAGGGGGTACGTAACTTAAATATAAAATTTCAAGTAAAATTATTTAGTATATCTCGATATATCGAGTTATAAATTCAAATATTTCTTTTATTTGTAACTTGTTATTGAAACCTCACATATACTAAATAATTTTACTTATAAATATGTATCACGTAAAACCTACACCACTTTCCTTCCAAACTATATAAAATTTCATCTTTAAAACTAAAGACATTAGAAGAAATTAAATCTTTTAAGTTTTTCCTAAACAATTTCTCTTCGTTAACTAAATTATTTTCATTTGTTTCTTTAATCTGACTAAAAGAGAAAAGTAACTATTTAAAAAAAAAACAACAAGATAATGAGAGTATGATGATGCTCTCTGTTCCACTAAATTTTGTATTTAGTACTAGACTAAATACTTTCCAGGTCATAGAAATGACAAAAGACAAGCGTGTGCTGATGATGATGACGATGATTCAGACAAGCAAGTGTATGTGTGTGTGTGTGTGTGTGTGCGTGCATTGAACTCTCCGGACTGAAGATCATAACGAACGATATAGTTACTAGTACAGGATATACACACGTCAGCAATGAACAAAAGACTTAATATTTTTAAACTCACCCTTTCCACCAAGGTGTCACATGTGCAGATCGGAACCATGTATTGAGGAAACTCGATGAAGAGAATGGCGAGGAACTCCACCATGAATCATCATCCTCTTCATCTTCGCTTTCTGTAAAGAAAAAAGAATAGAGTTTTAATTCATAATTAATAATAGGGCCTTAATATCAAGGCAATTTATATCTAAATCTACCTGCCTTTGGATACGACTTTCTCTTACCTCTATATATGTTAATATATATAGAGAGAAAGTATTGGATTCATGTTAAAAATTTGATGTCGAGAATTTGATGGATATACACGTTTTGAGGTCCCCTGAATCAAAAAAAAGTGGTTTTCGCGACATGGTCTGTGTTTGTGTGTATGTTCAATTTTAGGCATGAAGAAATTGAGCTACGAGACTGAAATATTATATTTAAGTTAAACACCTCCAAGACCGTGAGTATAAAATTTTTATCAAAATCGGCCAAAAAGTACTAGTACTTTACTGATGTACTTTTTCAGTTTTTTTTTTTTTTTCGATTTTCTCAAAATTCGCTCTAACGATTTTGATTAAAATTCAAAAATCAATTATTTTTTATATGCTCTTTAAAATGTATATTCTCATTTTGTCATTGAAATCTTCTGAAGACCACTTTACTCTTGTACTTCATAGGAAAGATAGGAGAAATGGTTGCCATGGTAACAAAATATAAATATTTTCCCATACTTATAAATTTTACATCTTGAATTCTAATATATCGGCGAAAAGGATACCAGATGGCTTAAATAAGAATGCCTGGACCCCCCTATATGTATATTTATCAATAACGGTTATCGTCTAAAGTCTTAAATGGCCTGAGTTGCCGAAAAGACTGTGTGAATGTGTGTGTGAGTGTGAGTGTGAATGAGAAAAAAGTGTGAATGTTTTTAAAAAAAAAAAAAAAATATCGGCGAAAACTAAATATATGTCGACACAAAAAATCTGGTGTGACATGCACTGAACACAACTTTCGTTTACCGAAGGTAAGAGAAAGTTGTGTGCTGTGCGCCGCACCAGATTTTTTTAATATACGCATCAGCCAAAAAAGAGACGAACAAATCTGGTGTGAACACAACTTTCAATTACCGAAGGTAAGCGAACCAGTCAAACCAGATTTTTTTCATCTACTGGCAACTCAACTTCATTAAATTAAAATTAATAATAATTAATCTAAATATATAATAGCGGTGTGTACGTCTGTCTGTCTATCCGTCTGTCCGTCTGTCACGCTGTTTGACTAACTTCCCGTTGGAATTTTGAAACGAAATTTTGCAATATTATAGAGGACGTTATGGAGAGTCCCGGAAAAATACTCAGGTCCCGAAATTCCTATAACTTTTTGAGGTATTAATTCTTAAAGTTACGATCTCTCCCATAGGAAATGTATAGAGAAATATTTATGTATTCTTTGCAGGTGTATATTTGCATTAGGAAATAACAAATTTATTAGAATGCCTATACAATGAGATTACGTAAGAGTTGAATTTTTGAATCTCAAGTTAAATTTAATTTATAAAAAATCGACAAGAAGACACTTGACTTTCTACTTTACCCTAACAACAAAAGATCTGCCCTATGAAATGGAGAATTTTCTTTAAATCATCATTAGACTGTTGCTTAACTTCTAGTCAACTAGCAAATTTATCTGATAGCAAATCATCGATATAGTAAACAAGAGCATGCTTAACCTTCTAATTACAAAAAAATGAGTTTTTTCACATATAATTAGCCATCTGAGGTATAAGGAAAGTTTTGTGAAGTTAGCAACTTAATAAAGACATTATTATAAAAATTATTTAAAAATTAAAATAATTAATTTTTCTGTGTTTCTAATTTCACCCCCCTAGTTAAGCCTTATTCCAAACTTTGGGTCTAAACTAGTTAACTCCAACTTGGACTCTTATTTGGACCCTGTTATGCAATAGTCTGTAAAGCGCCAAAAAAAAAATTTAAGCCCGGAATATTGTTTCAAATGCTATAATTAATAGTATTTTTTATGAAATATGTCCTAAAAAAATTTATATTTAATGTTACTTGCTCAATTGACAAAAAAAAAAAATTATATATAATCCAATGAAAACAAAAAACTTTAATGTTAATTTTCTCAAAACTCTATAGCTGGCGCTTGACACACTAATGCGTAACAGGGTCCATGTCATATGATTAGCTTAACTAGATGTGAAAAGATTCAAAAGCATATCCGAGGGTAGCTAGTTAATTATAACTGAAACAACCGGCCCTAAATATTAAATGAAGAACATGGAAGTAACTTAAGACCCCTAGTTTCCCAAATAGTTGGGGGGAAAGTCAAAGATAGAAAGAAGATATGCTCTAAAATTGTTTTTAAAAGTAAATTTCGTACACACTTGTTTGCTTATCATGTACATTTAATCTTGAACATTGCCATTATTTGGAGAGAGAGGGAGAAGAAATTTTATCGAAAAAAAGCAATTTTGCTAACAAGAACAAACAAACAAACAAAAACCATTGAATGACCTTCTCTTATTAAAAAAAAAAAAAGATAAATAAATCTTGTGACTAAGTTTCTCCTTCAATTAAAAGAACATTTTTTTTTTTTTATAAATAGGAAAAAAAATCTGGAGTGACTTAACGCACACCAGATTTTTTGTGTCGAGATATATTTAGTTTCCGATAGCACCTTAGTTTCAAACTTGCATTTTAAATGTTGACTGCTTGAAATAAACTATGGTTATTTTTCAAAATTTTAATCTCATATTTAGACATTTTATACACAATATAGAATCGTAAATGAATACAAAATTTCATAAGAATTGGAAAAAAAAATTTTAAATGCGTAAAAAGTTCCAAAGGGGACCCCCTTTTGAATCGAAATTAACATACAAATCCCTATAGGAAATTAACATTGGCCAAATGCGAAGATAAGGTGGAAAGTGAATTCGATAAAACTGAAATACTACATAAGTAAAGTTCACTTCAAATAGTGGCGTCATTTGGGGGAGGGGCAGGGGAGGCATTTGCCCCCCCCCCTCCCAAGCGCTCTGATTTTTATAAAATTCTATAATTTTCTAAATAAAATATTCCAAAATATATTTTCGAGTAGGCTATATAAACTAAATTTAGTTTATAAAGCCTACTATATATATTAATATATAAATTTGGTTTCCAAATGGCTTAAATAAAATCATCGGACTGCCTGGGGTCCGAACCCATACAAGGCAGGCTCGCTACCAACTACGCCAAGCTCGTAGGCTGTACAACATTAAACAATTAATTAAATTAGATATTGTTTGTCAAATTTGAGTACCTATTTATAAGTAAATTTTAAGAAAAAAAAAGTTTGCCCCTCCCCCCTACAAGAAAAAGTTGAAATGACGCCAATGACTTTAAACAATTTTCACGAAAAATTTTACTAATATATTTTTTAAAGTGCATCTAAAAAATAGTTTTTTATTTTTTTTTATTATTCCTTTTAAGGTCTTTTTCGGCATCGGAGCTAAAAAATAGTTGATTTATATGAATTTTAATCAAAATCGTTAGAACCAATTTTGATAGAATCATAAAAAAAAAAAAAAAAAAAAAGTACATCAGTAAAGTTCTATTTTTTGTTCAAAAGGTTATTTTCACGCTTCAGGAGGGTGCCTAACTTAAATATAAAACTTCAACCTCGAAGCTCTCTAAATTGAACACAAACAGACAGACAGACCATGATGCGGAAACCACTTTTTTGGACCTCAAAACAGGTGTATATCGTATACCCATCAAAATCTTAACAACGAATTTTTTGCTTGAAACTAATACTTTCTCTATATACTGTATATGATACAAGAGAAAGTAAAAAAGATAAAATCGTAGTTCATTAAAAGAAATATAAATATTTACCCAAGGATTCGACATCCCGTTCAGCGCCTTCTCTGGCGAATTCGTGATTAGCCTCCTCAAATGCCTTCTCCATGTTGCTTAGCCATGTCGCCACGGAGTCTGAATGATAGGGCTCTCTGCTGAGAACACTGCAAAAAAAAAAATTATTATTTTAATTATGGGGGATAAGATTTGAAATAAAATTAAAAAATCACTAAGAAATAAGGCAATGGATTTTCAGACACATTTATTTATATGTATTCAAATTATCTTAATAAATATTCATCGGACTGCCTGGATTCCCTTAAGATTATCTTTATTGACATTTTTCAACAACTCTAGCATTTCGGCCACAAGGGAGGAGGGGGGGGGGGGGGGGGGGAACGCAAAAAATCTGGTGTGACAAGCCCAGAACACTTTTAATTACCGAAGGTAAGAGAAAGTTATGTTCTGTGCGACCAGTCACACCAGATTTTTACTTTTGTACTAATGAAATTAATTTTTTTTTTTTTTTATTTAATTATATTCACAAGAACTCTACCATATTTCAGTTATCGAGAGATAAGCTCTCAATCATGTCTTTCTCTAAAAAGAGACGTTAAAATTTAAAATAAACAAATGAGTGTTGAAAAGTAAAGTAAAAACAATCATCATTTGAAAAATGCTATTCTTTAAACAAAGTTTTAACAGCGACGTTAACATGATTCTTTTATATCAAAGCTATCAAAATCATAACCTTACTTTTTAGGTTAAGAACGATATTTTGATTTCAAACACGACGTTAAAATATTAAAGCCACCTCCTAAGCATGACATTAATTTTTAACACTATTTACTAAATGTTAACGTTTTGGCTTTAAAGTTATTGATAAAGAATAGACTTTAAAGACGTCTTTTTTTCCGAAAATAAGAGACTTTTTTCTTTTTTGCAATCTAGTTTTAAGTTTCAAGAATTTATTACAAATTAATCTTTCTTAACAATTTCGACAATCACAAGTTGAAGATGAAATTTTCACCCTTATAGAGAGGATGTTATTAAGAAAAAAGCACATGACTTCTAAAACCTCCATTTTTCGGGTGGTTCAAAAAATCTTTGACAATTTTTCTATTTTTTTTTTTTTTTTAAATAAAAAACACTCACACTTTTTTTTCATTCACACTCACACTCACACACACATTCACACAGTCTTTTCGGCAACTCAGGCCATATAAGACTTTTACGATAACCGTTGTATAAATAATTATATTTATTGGGGGTCCAGGCATTCTTATTTAAGCCATTTGGTATCCAATTGGCTTAAATAAAATCATCGGACTGCCTGGGGTCCGAACCCGCGAGGTTTGATATACGAGGTTAGCACGCTAACCTCTACACCAAGCCCCGAGGGCAATTTTTCTATTAGAAGGTATTAAATAAAAATATTTATTTAATGTAAACAAATCCTCAAGTAGGCACTGAATTGGAATATAGGATCCCCCCACAATAGCCCCCTGGCAACTCTACGAGGAGAGGGAGTTGCTGTGACATCCCGTCCTGTGGAAGGGACGTTAAGAAGGTTCCCTCTCAGTGATGCATTCTTCGAAAGGAGTCGGTGCTGAGGGAGTCCCTCCTCAACTAGGACATCCTCCTTAGCATAGAAGAGGTTGGACAAAAGGAACCAGAAATAAGGATTAGTTCACTAGCTAGAAACGAACGCAGGAGAAGGAATTAGAGATAGGAAATGATGTAACTTCATGGGGTGCCGGTAGATGGCTGCAAGCAGAGTTTGAGGTGTGTGTCTTCGTGCACGAAAGCACCTCAGGTAAATAAACGGGGATCCCGGTAGAAATAATTATTTTATTCTCTGATGAATATAACCGCCGAGCCCGCATCTCGGGAATAATCAGACGAAGAAAGAAGAAAAAGAAGATTCTCTGGAGGAGAAGGCTTAAATTCTTCAATTTCCCCCCCCCGAGTTATATTGAAATAAGATACTTATTAAAAGCCATTTGAAAAAAGCCCTCTACTTGAATTGACATTAAATTCATTATTATTCCACAAAGGACTTTCATTTTACGATATATTTATACCTTTAGAAAATATTTAAATTTCCCTATACATCTTTTCATTAAACGCAAGTAGTGTGTATTATAATAAATAAATCCCTATTGTAAAATCAAATTTTAATAATAAAAGAATTGCATTATTATCCAGATTTATTACGTAGTTTTAAATTAAAGGTGGCGTTAAAAGAACAAAAAAAAAAAATTTAATTAAAAAAATCATTTCTATAAACGTATATATGACGCCATAAGCAGCTTTGTAATAATAAGAATGAATGGAGGTTTACTATTCAAGTGTCGTTTATCCATACAAATTATAATTTTTTTTAACTTTCCTCTACACTGTAGAAAATCTAAAAACATTTTTTTCCAAAAATGAAGGTAAAATTAAGTAATTGAGAAATTAGTGAGGGAATTTTCATATAAAAAATCTGGTGTGGCTGGACGCAGAGCACCCAACTTTATCTTACCTTTGGTAATTGAAAGTAGTTAATAAATAAGAAATTATATATAATATTTAAGATATTATATATATCGCGTATGTGAGCCGCGAAATTTATACTATTAAATATTTATTAATTCATACACCCGAAAAAAAAATGTGTGCCGCCGAGAGTCGAACCACGGATCCTCCGATTTGTACTCAGAGTGCCCTAACCGTGCTGTGGTCTAGTGGTTAGGACACTCTGAGTACAAATCGGAGGATCCGTTGTTCGACTCTCGGCGGCACACACTTATTTTTCGGGTGTATGAATTAATAAATATTTAATTGAAAGTAGTGTTCTGTGCTTCTCACACCAGACTTTTTTGTGTCGAGATATATTTAGTATCCGCTGATATTAATTATTATTATTATTATTAATTATTCCAGATGCAAAATTTATGTGTTGGAAAATATTTATATTTTGTTACCATGGTTTCTCCTATCTTTCCTATTAAATACAAAAGTAAAGTGGTCTTCAGAGAATTTCAATGGCAAAATGAGAATATACATTTCAAAGAGAATCTAAAAAATAATTGATTTTTGAATTTTAATCAAAATCGTTAGAGCGAATTTTGAGAAAAAAAAATGAAAAAGTACATCAGTAAAGTACTAGTACTCTTTGGCGGATTTTGATTAAAAGCTTATTTTCACACTCCAGGAGGGTGTCTAACTTAAATATAAAATTTCAACCTTCTAGCACAATTTCTTCATTCTTTAAATTGAACCCAGACAGACACACAGACAGACCATGTCGCGAAAACCACTTTTTTGGATTCAGGGGACCTCAAAACGTGAAGATCCATCAAAATCTCGACATCGAATTTTTGTCCTGAATCCAATACTTTCTCTCTATATATATATATTACATATATACATAGGTAAGAGAAAGTAAAAATTCAATTTAATGTCTAATTAATATTGGATTTACACATAATTTTTGACTGCTTTTATCCACTGTTGTGTTCCAATTCAAAAATCAAATATTTTTTAGATGCTCTTTAAAATGTATATTGCCATTTTGTCATTGAAATCTTCTGAAGACCACTTTACTTTTGCACTTCATAGGAAAGATAGGAGAAATGGTTGCCATGGTAACAAAATATAAATATTTTCCCATACTTATAAATTTTACATCTTGAATTCTAATACATCCAAGGAAACTGAATATATGTCGACACAAAAAATCTGGTGTGACAAGCAGAGCAGAGCAGTCACACCAGATTTGTTTAAAAATATCTTATGTAGTTGTCAATGAATGTTTTGATCCCAATATCTTTCACAAAAGAACACTAGAGAGCGCTTACTTGGGCCATAGTGCTGCCTCTATATTTCACGCACGGTCCCTATCTAGTTTTAATTTATTCTTCTAAATAAAATTTCTAATTTAAAATTTAAATTCCTAATTTCTATTGCATGTTTCTTTTTTGTCTATACATTAATCCTCTATGTTTATGTATTAATTAAATTTAAAAACTCATTTATTAATGTTGATTGCAATTTCCTTTTCATTAAATTTAAATAGCTGAGCTGGGTCTGAAATTAAATTCGCAATTTCATATACGTAATGATGGATGGTATGAATAATGAAATATTGAAATGCTTTCGCATCGATTGATTTGTAATGACAAATCTTTTGAGTTTATTTCCTCTGGTGCCGAGATAATCGGATCACTTTAGAAGGATGATAGGCCAAATTATGCAAAAAAAACACATCTTTTTTGTAACTTTGTTGATCAAAGTGTGTAATGTATGTCTTATATTAATACACCAGATCCCTCGAAGTCAAATTTATTTATAATCAATTACCCCGTGGCTGAGAGGTTAAAGATAATGAATGAGAAATGCCATTAGGGATAGCCTTAAGAGCCAAAGGCCAAGGTTCGTGTCCCAACCAGGTCGAGGAATATTTAAAATAATTGGAAATAATTTGGTATTTATTATTTTTACTAGCCGCGACGCCCGCCTTCGGCGGGCTTCGCGTCTAGCCAGGGGCGCTACGCCTTCCTGGACCCCCACCAGCTGGCTCGAGCCCACCTGCGGCGGACCCTCGCCTTTTCTTAATTATGAAAAGAAAATTATTATTATTACTACGTATTCCAATCAAGTGCCTGATTGCCCACGGGGCTTGGGTAGTTGGTAGCGTTCCTACCTTCTATGCCGAACGTAGCGGGTTCGGACCCCAGGCAGTCCGATGATTTTATTTAAGGCATTTGGATACCAAATGACTTAAATAGAAATGCCTGGACTCCCAATAGATATTATCTTATACAACGGTTATCGTATAAAGTCTTATATGGCCTGAGTTGCCGAAAAGACTTTGTGAATGGGAGTGTGAATGAGAAAAAATCTGGTGTGACTGGCGCACAGCACACAACTTTCTCTTACCTTCGGTAATCGAAAGTTGTGTACTGTGCTTGTCACAAGATTTTGTGTCACATGTATTTAGTTTCCGACAGTATGGTACATTCGATTTTCAAGATGTAAAATTTATAAGTATGGCAAAATGTTTATATTTTGTTACCATGGCAACCATTTCTCCTATCTTTCCTATGGAGAACAAGAGTAAAGTGGTCTTCAGAAGATTTCAATCACAAAATGAGAATATACATTTTAAAGAGCAACTAAAAAATAGTTGATATATGAATTGTAAAAAAAAATCGTTGGACCAAATTTTGAGAAAATCGAAAAAAACTGAAAAAGTGCATCAGCAAAGTACTAGTACTTTTTGGTCGATTTTGTTCAAAAGCTTCGTGTCACGTCCCTGGGGGTGCCTAACTTAAATATAAAATTTCAACTTCCTAGCTCTTTTCGTTCTTGAGATATTTTGTTCACAGACACACAGACAGACACACAGACACACACACAGACACACACACAGACAGACCATGTCGCGAAAACCCACTTTTGGATTCAGGGGACCTCAAAACGTGAAGATCCATCAAAATCTCGACATCGAATTTTTGACATGAATCCAATACTTTCTCTCTATATATATATATTACATATATACATAGGTAAGAGAAAGTAAAAAGTGCCTGCTTGAGGATTTGTTTACATTTAAAGAATACACAACTGCAAAGAATACTTAAATATTTCTCTATACATTTCCTATGGGAGAAATTGTAACTTTAGGAATTAATAACTCCAAAAAATTATAGGAATTTCGGGACCCGAGTATTTTTCCGGGACTCTCCATAACGTCCTCTATAAGACTGCAAAATTTGGTTTCAAAATTCCAACTGGAAGTTGGTCAAACAGAGCGTGAAGACGGCAGACGGACGGACAGACAGACAGCCAGACGGACACTCCGCTATTATATATATAGATTATTTGATCCCTATCGGGTTCCAAGGGCGGATACAAGGGGGGGAGGGAGTAATTACCCCAACCCACCCCTGAGATTTGAAAAAATATTTTTTTTAATAAAAAATTTGAAAAATTAACACTTAAAAATTTGATTTGTATATATATTATGGTAAACAAGTACAGAATGCACCTTTAAATTAGCGAAAATAAGAAAAAATTGTGTGCTGTATGACCAGTCACACCAGATTACCCCCCCTCCCCCCGAGAAACACCTCTGGATCCGCCCTTGGTTGAGGAGGGACTCCTTTCGAAGTAAGTCACACCGAGAGGGAGTCTTCTTGAAGTCCCTTCCACAGGACGGGATATCAAAGCAACTCCCTCTCCTCGTAGAGTTGCATGGGGGCTATTGTGGTGAGAGGAGGTATAAATAAATATGCCTGGATCACCGTATTGTTGATAATACACAGAAGTTTAAAGTCTATATGAACTCACTTGTCAGATGCTGATTTAATAAATCTGATGTGACTAATAAAGAAATGGTGAAAATTTTGAGATATTTAGCAAAAATTTAGCATTTACTGTTAAGTGATGAACAACAATTGAAACTGTTGGAGGTATTTTCAGGCCAAATTTCCTTCCACTATTCAGTCGACGTTTCGGGAGACTCAACGCCTCCCTTCATCAGGACTCTAGACATGTACAAAGGCAAACATACAGCTTAGTTTACATTAAAATGATTCTCACTCACTCTCACTCGTCTTTTTTTTTTTTTTACATATATTCTTACAACAATAATGTGTGCTACTTACAATGTGGTTATAAAATAAACCTTCGCTGGTTTAGTCATAAAGAATGTAATATAATGGTCCAATTTCGCCTGCTGATCGGAAGAAATTGTTGTTCATCATCTATCTACACCAGGCTTTCCCAATCATCATTTACTGTTAAGTTTAAAATTTTGTTTTTAAGTTGATTTTAAGTAAAGTGTTAAGAAGGGATTCTTTTTTAAAAACAAAATAGTCCATTCTTTGAGTTAAAGATTAAATAATTATCACCTCTCAAAACGGAAAAGAAAAACAAAGACGTGCTTTGCTTGGGCAATGAATTCATATACATTCTTGGCCACTTATAACGAAGGTCTTTTGTCCACCAACAAGCATCTTAGAATTATGTTAATTAGAACAGAATGGACCTCTACGGAATTTGAAACAGATTTACGTAAAGAAAGAAACCTTTTGAATTTTAAATTGTCCTTACACTGATGAGGAATTTTATTTTTTTTTTTGGTGTCAAAAATATGATTTTAATGGAAATATACGTTTTGAGGGTCACGTGATTGTAAAAAAGAGAGCTACTAGCTATATTTAAGCTAAATACTCCCCTTGGCATTTGACACCAAGCTTTTAAATAAAATCGGCCTAAAAGTACTAGTACTTTACTAATGTACTTTTTTAGTTTTTTCGATTTTCTCAAAATTCACTTAAATGATTTTAATGAAAATTCATAAATCAATTATTTTTTAGATGCTATTTAAAATGGATATTCACATTTTGCCTTGGAAATTGTTTGAAACACACTTTACTCTTGTACTTCATAGGAAAGATAGAATAAATGGTTGCCATGGTGACAGAAAATAAATATTTTCCCATGTTTATAAATTTTACATCTTGAGTTCTAATAAATCGGCGGAAACTAAATATATGTCGACACAAAAAATCTGGCGGGACAAGCACAGAACACAGCTTTTTTATATCAGCATCTGAGGCCATATACCGGTATACTAGTTCAATGAAGAATAGAAATGACTGTGATGATGATTGAATAAGGAAATCTATGAGCAGGGCAGCCAGAAGAAATAAAAAAACTTTTATATTATTTCGCCGACGTTTCGGGAGCGCGTCGCTCCCATTCTCAGGACCTACGGCCATCGATAATTTATTAATTTTTACTTTCTCTTACCTATGTATATATGTAATATATATATAGAGAGAAAGTATTGGATTCATGTCAAAAATTCGATGTCGAGATTTTGATGGATCTTCACGTTTTGAGGTCCCCTGAATCCAAAAAAGTGGTTTTCGCGACATGGTCTGTCTGTGGGTGGGTGGGTGGGTGGGTGTGTGGGTGGGTGTGTGTGTGTGTTCAATTTTAAGCATGAAGGAATTGAGCTACGAGGTTGAAATTTTATATTTAAGTTAAACATCTCCCGGGACCGGAAAAATAAGCTTTTAATCAAAATCGACCAAAGAGTACTAGTACTTTACTGATGTACTTTTTCAGTTTTTTCGATTTTCTCAAAATTTGCTCCAACGATTTTTTTTTTAAATTCAAAAATCAATTATTTTTTAGATGCTCTTTAAAATGTATATTCTCATTTTGCGATTGAAATCTTCTGAAGACCACTTTACTCTTGTATTTCATAGGGAAGATAGGAGAAATGGTTGCCATGGTAACAAAATATAAATATTTTCCCATACTTATAAATTTTACATCTGAATTCAAATATTCCCTACTGCCGGGAACTAAATACATGTCGACACAAAAAATCTGGTGTGACAAGCACAGTACACAACTTTCGATTACCGAAGGTAAGAGAAAGTTGTGTGCTGTGCGCCAGTCACACCAGATTTTTACATATATAGTTACAATTAGAGCCCTGCACGGGCCGATTTTTCTTGGCCCGGACCGGCCCATGTCCGTATTTTTTTTGACTTCCCGCCCGTACCCGGCCCGTAATTTTTTACCATTCTTCAGACCCGCCCGAGCCCACCCGGAATTTTTCCAAACCCGCCCATACCCGCCCGAGATTTAGTGAATGAATGAACGAATGTCTTGCAATTTTTAAATAAAATTTCATTTGCATGCCCGACCGCCCGAACCCGTTTATTTAGAATTGTTACCCGCCCGTACCCGCCCGTAATTTTTCATGGCCTCCAAAGCCCGCCCGGCCCGGCCCGCGGGTAACGGGCCTACGGGCCAACTCCGTACCCGTGTAGGGCTCTAGTTACAATTATAGAGGTTAAAAATACTTACGAAATGATTGTTAAACAAAAGTTGGTTAATTTGATAATGTACACACAACAGATACTATCAATATGCATAATACTTTAACTAATTTAACAGATGTATATTTGAGGTTGTCTGCATGCACACCTTGACAGCCTTTAGCTATACATCACATATACAACTGTTAAATTTGTTAAAGTATTATGCATATTGAGAGTATCTGCTGTGTGTACATTATAAAATTAACCAACTTTTGTTTAACAATTATTTCGTGAGCATTTTTAACCTCATTGTTATACAGGGTCGGATCTAGGGGGGGGGCAGTGGGTGCGTGTGCCCCGGGTGGCAGATATCAGGGGGCCGCAATTAAAGAAAGATTTACTAAAAAAAAAGTTAAAATGATATGAATTTTGTATAAAAAATTTTGAGGGGGCGGCAAATCAAATTTTGTCCCCCCCCTAAAAATCTCCTAGTTCCGGCCCTGTTGTTATATAATTGTAACTATATACCATATGTAGTAATTAATAAATTATCGATGGCCGTAGGTCCTGAGGATGGGAGCGACGCGCTACCGAAACGTCGATGAAATAATATAAAAGTTTTTTATTTCTGTTAGCTGCCCTGCTCATAGCTTTCCTTATTCGGATATATATACTTTAAACTTGTGTATATTATCAACAATGCGGTAATCCAGGCACATTTATTTAAGAAAAGGCGAGCCCCCGGGTTTGGCGTAGTAGGTAGCGCGCCTACCTCCTATACCAAACGTCGCGGGTTCGGACCCAGGCAGTCCGATGATTTTATTTAAGTCATTTGGATACCAGATGGCTTAAATAGAAATGCCTGACCCCACAATAGATATATTCTCTACAACGGTTATCGTCAAAGTCTTAAATGGCCTAAGTTGCCGAAAAGACTGTATGAATGTGTGTGTGAGTGTGAGTGTGAATCAGAAAAAAAAAGGAAAAGGCGAGGGTCCGCCGCAGGTTAAAGAGGGTCGAAGCGGCTAGTATTTTTTTTTTTTTACATAAGAGAGCCAGACCTGAATGTTAGTAAGGGCAAGGTCAAAATGAGAGAATTAGGAAATAGGTTGTTTCCCATTCCCATATTTATTAAATTGTAAAATAGAAATGTTTAAAAAAAAAAATCTTGTCTCCTTCCACCTCCCAATTCTTCTTCTCTTATTAAATTGTTAAATTCTTTTATCCAATGAAAATGATCACCTTGAATTTATTTATTTTCTCTAAGGTAAGGAGAATTCTTTTGATGACTCAACAACACACACACACCCAATCTAAAATGATAAATACTTGTGAATACTAAAAGCTTTGAAAAGAGATGGCGTGTTTTGTTGATGACACTTTCCTCTCTCTCTCTCTCTCTTTTACGCTTGATCTCTTTTAAAACCTTCCTATCTCTCTCATTTTCTTTTTTTTTTCTCTTGCTTCTGACTCACTGACCTTGCACAAAAAGGGGAATGTATTTATTTATTTGAGAAAAACATTTAAATCTTGTTAAATCAATCAAATGTCATTTTTTTTTCTCATTCCCATGATAAATTTGATTTAAGCAAGTGTTTGTTATTCAGAAATTGATTAATTTGAATGATTTGGAATCGAGGGCCCAATAATATAATAAAATCTGGTGTGATCAAGACGAAAAGTCAGTATAGACAGTAGCGTATCCAGGTGGGGGCGAAAGGGGGCGCTAGCCCCCTCCCCCCGCCCCAGGCGCATCAAGCTTTTGGCGCCCCTCGCGCATCCGGTTTTCCCCAAAATCTCCGGCTTTTCTTTTGAAATTTCATAATAAATTCATTTTATATCACAAATCAAGAGAAAAATTACAAAAATTAGATCAAACGAGATTCGAATACTAAAAATCTGGTGTGACTGGCGCACAGCACACAACTTTCTCTTACCCTTCGGTAAGAGAAAGTTGTGCACCGTGCTGGTCACACCAGATTTTTTGTGTCGAGATATATTTAGTTTCCCATAGCACCTTAGTTTCAAACTTGCATTTTAAATGTTGATTGCTTGAAATAAACTATGGTTATTTTTCAAAATTTTAATCTCATATTTGGACATTTTATACACAATATAGAATCGTAAATAAATACAAAATTTCATAAGAATTGGAAAAAAAATTTTAAATGCGTAAAAAAGTTCCAAAGGGGACCCCCTTTTGAATCGAAATTAACATACAAATCCCTATAGGAAATTAACATTAGGCCTATGAGAGAAGGCGGAGAGACAGACGATAATGTTTGCAAGTGATAGAGAGAGAGAGAGAGAGAGACTGAGATATGTTTTCCCGGAAACAATTAAAGACAGAAATAAAATTAAAAAAAAATGGGAATTTAAATAATAATTGATTTTTAATCTAATAAAAGAAAAAGATTTAAATTCCGTTACCATGGCAACCATTTCTATCTTTCCTATGAAGAACAAGAGTAAAGTGGTCTTCAGAAGATTTCAACGGCAAAATGAGAATATACATTTTAAAGAGCATCTAAAAAATAATTGATTTACGAATTTAAAAAAAAAATCCTTGGAGGGAATTTTGAGAAAATCGAAAAAAACTGAAAAAGTACATCAGTAAAGTACTAGTACTTTTTGGCCGATTTTTGTTCAAAGCTTATTTTGAGATTCTTCAAAGGTACCTAAGTTAAATATAAAATTTCAATCCGGTAGCTCAATTCCTTCATGCTAAAAATCTGTCCACACATACAGACGCACACACGCACACACGCACGCACACACACACAGACCAATTTGCGGGACCCACTTTTTTTGGACTCAGGGGACCTCAAAACATGTATATCCATCAAAATCTCGACATCGAATTTTTGACATGATCGCAATACTTTCTCTCCTATATATTTCATATAGGGTGCGAGAAAGTAAAAAAAAATGGTCGAGCGAGATTCGTATACTAAAAAAAAAAAAAAAGGTCGGTCGAAAAACCCCTGTTGAGCTTCGCCCCCTCCACCCTGAAAGGCTAGTTACGCCGCTGAGTATAGAGGAGCAATAATGAAATAATATCAAGCTGCCATTCTTTTCTTTACTCGATGGCTAGTTAATTAGAAGTGAAGCAATAGGCAATTAGCGGTTTCCCAATTGTTATTAGGTAAAATTTGGGGTAAAATATCGAATACATATAGATTACCTCAAAATAAATAATTTTAGTTATGAAATAGCCTGATATCTTGTATAACTAATGTTAATTCGCTGATGGTCCGATAGAAATCTCCACAACTAGGAGAAATTTTGTAACAAAATTTAATATTTTTAAAGAAGACCTTCTAAAGTTGTTAATGGTGAAATAAATAGGGAAGAAGCCAATGAACTAGGCTTTTCTTGTTCAAATATTCATAAAGGCGAGAACGAGCCAATTGTATTTATAAGGTTCATATACGGAGAAAATAAAAAAAAAATCTGGTGTGACAAGGTCGAGCTATATTTAGTTTCCCATAGCACCTTAGCATAGGCGTAGCCACGGGGGGGGGGTTTGGGGGTTCAACCCCCCCATTGGACCCAAGCCATGACTAGATATTTAAGCTCTGTAATACAAACAATACTTTCTCTCTATATATATTCATATAGGGTAAAGAGAAAGTAAAAATATAATAATTTTCTCTAGTTAAAAAAAAAATATAATAAAATAATTTTATTAAAGGAAACGCAAAAATTCAAGAAAATTCAGAATTTTCCCATTGAAAAGAATTGATTTTTGTCTTGCTTTATAAAAAATAAAGAGAAACAAGCACAGAAACTCCCCTATTTTAGGGATGTGAGGGTTGCATTTTTTATTGCCTGAAACGAGATGAATGAAAAATTAGGCACTTATTTAAGAAAGGGCGGGCCCGAGCCAATCCGAAGGGGTCCAGGAGGGGGGGATTGGCTAGTCATATATATATTTCATTAGACACCTTATACTGCCCTATTAGTCGGGGGGAGGGGGAGAAATCATCCTGAACCCCCCATCGAAAATTTCTGGCTACGCCTATGCACCTTAGTTAATTTAATCACTTGCATTTCATATAAAGTATAAGATTAAAGTGACCTTCAGAAGATTTCAATGGCAAAAAGAGAATATACATTTTAAAGAGCATCTAAAAAATAATTGATTTTTGAATTTTAATCAAAAACGTTGGAGCGATTTTTGAGAAAATCTGAAAAAACTGAAAAAGTACATCAGTAAAGTACTAGTACTTTTTGCTTAAAAGCTTATTTTCAAGCGCTATAGGTGTGTCTAATTTAAATACAAAATTTCAACCTCCTAGCTCAATTCATTCATGCTTAAAATTGAACACAGGCAGTCAGACAGACCATGCCGCGAAAATCACTTTTTTTTTTTTGAGGGACCTTAAAACGAGTATGTCCATCAAAATCTAGACATCAAATTTTTGATATGAAACTAATACTTCCTCTCCCTATATATTAACATATATAGAGGTAAGAGAAAATAAAAAGTCTATTGATTCAAAATGTCCATAGGCTCTGCGTATTTTAAATGTTGACTGCTTGAAATAAACTATGGTTATTTTTCAAAATTTTAATCTCATATTTGGACATTTTATACACAATAGAGAATCGCAAATAAATACAAAATTTTATAAGAATTGGGAAAAAATTTCCGAAGGGGACTCCCCTTTTGAATCGAAATTAACATGCAAATCCCCATATGGGGATTTAATATTGGATCTATGGAAGGAAGAGGCGGAAAATGAATTTGAAAAATCTGAAATAAGTTACATCAATAAAATGTATTTCAAACAATTTTCGAGAAAAATTTTACTGATACACTTAAAGAGCATCTAAATAAATAGTTGATTTGTGAATTTTAATCAAAATCGTAGGGACCCATTTTGTGAAAATCGAAAAAAAGTGCATCAGTAAAGTACTAGTACTTTTTGGCCGATTTTGATCAAAAGCTTATTTTCACACCTCAGATGAGTACCTAACTTAAATATAAAATTTCTACCTCGTAGCTTAAAATTGTCCACACTGACAGAACCATGTTTCAACATACTAACATACTAAATAGGTAAGAAAAAGTAAAAAGTGGGGATAGGCTTGTACGATTATAATTCTCTTGACATTCGATGTTTGAAATTGAACAGTAATGTGATTGTTGTTTTAGAGGTGGTTAACTTGAACTATTGATTCGGCAGAAAGCAAAGAGAAGGAAAGATTCATATGAATAATCAATGACATACCCAGTGATGAAGAAGGCAATCAGAAGGGTCCAGATGGCCCTCATTTTGGCAGATGCACTTGAAGGTGGTGGTGTTTGATTGGCGAAATGTCCTTGGTTACAAAGCAAAGGTAGGTGAAGCACTCACTTTGTAGAGAAACTCTCAACTAATGCCGGCCGGCTCCCCTCGAGTCAGCGTTTTATACTTGGGTGGGGAATCACTTCAACGCTCCCCTCCCTCCATTGCCGTTGGCTCGATCCGTTCATGATATTGACCTACGAGAAAATTCTGTCAGCCAAAGTCATCTAAAAGTATAACCACACACCACACCAAAGTGCAATCATTCATTTTTTTTTTTTTAACTTTGAAATACAACTGAAGGTTAGCAAGGTAGAGTTTAATAAAAATAAATAAATAATCCTATCAAATTGTGTATTGAAGTCCCAATGATGTATATGAGCGATTCTTTTACAAACCGAACACTTTCTGACCAACATATTTAGATGCTCTTTAAAATGTATATTCTCATTTTGCTCTCAAAATTGTTTTAAGATCACTATGCTCTTGTACTTAATAGGAAAGATAAGAGAAATGGTTGCCATGGTAACAAAATATAAATATTTACAATAATTGCTACAGGCTTTTCTAAAATACATAGATATCTAGAGTCGTTGTCAGTAGCGACAGCGACACTGTAGTGTCATTTGTGTTGCCTATCTTCCAGCAATTAAACAAGAAGAGCGGATTTACGGATGAAGCGAGAGAGTGTTGTCACACCTTTCTTTGTCTGTTCTCTTTAAAAGAAATAGATTTTCATATTATCTAAATAAGATTGGTAATTTAATTTAAAAAATCTGGTGTGACTGGTCGCACAGCACACAACTTTCTCTTATCTTCGAATATCGAGAGTTGTGTTCTGTGCTTGTCTCACTAGATTTTTTGTGTCGACATGTATTTAGTTTCGGACAGTAGGGTACATTCGATTTTCAAGATGTAAAATTCATACCCCTTTTTTTCTTATTCACACTCACATACACACAGTCTTTTCGGCAACTTGGGCCATTTAAGACTTTTAACGATACTCGTATGTTTTTAATAAATCTACTGGGGGTCCAGGGATTCCTAATTAAACCATTTGGTATCCAAATGCCTTAAATAAAATTATCGGACTGCCTGGGATCCGAACCCGCGACGTTCGGTATAGAAGGTAGGCACGCTACCAACTATTCCAAGCCCCATGGGCGCCTTTTCTTCTTTTTATCTCATTCACTCTCACATTCACACACATATACACACAGTCTTTTCGGCAACTAGAGCCATTTAAGACTTTAAACAATACTCGTATTTATATAATATATATTTATTTGGGGTTCAAGCATTCTTATTTACGCCATTTGGTATCCAAGTGGCTTAAATAAAATCATCGGACTGCCTGGGGTCCGAACCCGCGACGTTTGGTATACGAGGTTAGCACGCTAACCTCTCCGCCAAAGTCCGAGGGCCTTTTCTTGTTAATTATGAAAAAAAATTATCATTACTATTCCAATCCAATGCTCGCTTGAGGATTTGTTTACATTCATGGAATACACAAAATCAAAATCTCGACATCAAATTTTTGACATAAATTCTCTATATCATTTTACATATACCAGTATATAGAGGTAAGAGAAAGTAAAAAGAATGAATAAGAGGGTGACGTCATAATCAAATGAATCAAATCTTATATAAGGAAAAAAAAAATGAAATTGGAGAATATAAAGTAGAGATCAAAAAACAAAGTAGAATAATCTGCTTATGTTTATATTTAATTAAAGAAAAAAAAAATAATAATTTTCAGGATTATCAATATTTTTCTCAAGAAAAAAAAAATCTGGTGTGACTGGTCGCACATTTTCAAGCCTAATTTAAACAAAAATTTCAACCTCCTAGCTCAATTCCTTCATGCTTAAAATTGAACAGACAGACAGACTATGTCGCGAAAACCACTTTTTTGGATTCAGGGGATTGAGTTTAAGGTCTTTGTGACAGCGAAGGTCTTTTCGACCCTGTCCATATTTAATTTATTTTTTGAGAATAACACAGAAATAGAATTGAATCGATTTTACGCACCGGTGATATCAAATTCAGTCTCATATCATAGTTAATGTGAATCATTTCATTTTCTTTTGAAAAGGATTATGAAATTCCTGATAATATATACTAATGAATAAAATTTTTCTTAAAAATGAAACAACAAAAGAGATTAAACAATTTTTAGGCAAAGAGAGAAGATCTATTTTAAAGAGCCCCAAAAATGATGAAGTTTAATCAAAATCGCGCACGACTAGCTTGTGGCGGTCTCTCCCTTATTTATGTGCCACAAGCATATAGTAGGGAAGACCGGGGCAGGTTGGCCTACTAATTTTCTTTTCTTTTCTAAAATGTTTAATTTATTCATTTTCGTTAATGTTTTTATTTTAAAATGTTGGGGAACGATAAAATCAACGCATAAGTCTCCAAAATTTCTTTTTAATAGCCTCGTTAATTTTAATAGCACTTACCAAAGGATCCAGTTGATTATGCCCTGAAGAATCTCGACGATCTCAGCCCCCACTTCCACCCTACCCATCTAAAACAAGAGAAGAATTAAAGGATTAGTTTATATCATTGATGCTGACAAATATTGAAAATTTCTTCAACTTACTCTGTAGACTGCTTCTTTCGGCTCAACGAGGGCTTCCCTAAAAACTAACCTAACCCCACACTATTTATGACCGAGACGGCCATCTAATTCTAAAATGCACTTCCTCTTCTTTCTTGAGACGAACGCGAACGCGAACACTCCCGGAAGGCAGGTAAGCCTTCATACAACATAAATCGCAATCGAAACGGAGAAAACGCGCCCACAAACCCAAGGAAAAGAGACACACGCAGACACTCATACAAATACAGATCAATTAATCTCCACCCACCTGCATAATCAATTTCATTTAATAACGAGCTAAAAAGAAGTAGAGATAATTGATCTGATAATCATTCACGAGTTAGGAAGGAAGCCCGGCCAATTCAATACTGAAGAACCCCCTTGATTGCTCATCTCAGAAACAGAATGACGTTGTTCAAGATGCATGCTGAAAAAAAGAACCCTAAAAGCTAACAACATCCTATACGAACTCCTAACATCTTGACCATTAACTCACTCTGTTCTGAAACAACCAAGGCCCAGAACTCAGCACTGAATGACAGAGCTCCGGAGAAAGAGAAAACACTCTTTCTCTCAAATAACGCGAAAAAGGAGAAACATACATAGAGGAATCCCTTGAACAACGGTCAAAAGTGAAATGATCCTCTACTGGGAGCCCTGCCTAACTAAATGGGACGAAAAAAACAACACCCTATGCCAGTATTGAGGAATCAATTCACAATTGAACGTCAATTCAAGAGAACATTACATAGTAGGCCTAAAACCCCATAAATGTATAAATGCGTGAGCGTAGAGATTTTCTAATTATTAAGCGCCCATTTAAAGACTCTATCCATCCGCTAGCTAGATATTCTAATAAGAATTGCGTGTAGCATAGAAAAGAGATCCCCTTAGATAACACACGCAAAACATAATCCTAATACTGAATTATATAATAATAGCGAACACATGCACACTTGAATTGTCGTTGGGTAAAGGGATGAAATGAGTACTGTGCATAAACCTCCATACCTTTTGAACATTGAACATTCATCCATCGCTTTACCATAAGAAACAAAAGCTGCATTTGGGAATTGAAATGTTGAATTTAGAAAACAATTTTTAAAAAGGGACTCTGAAATGGGAGAATTACATGAATTAATAACATCCTATTCATGCACCTACGTCAAAATATCTAAAAAATTAAAATAAATTTTGAAAATCCTAAATCTATCTCACTCTACGCTCACGGAAATGTTCATACAGACTTTGGATGTAGCTGCTAGGCTCTGCAATCAGCTGTAGAGACTGGAGATCTCCGAAGTAGACCTCGCTGGCTGGCGATTGGAGGTAACTCATTCATGATGTCAATTCTCGAAGGCGATTAGTCGGCATCTAAAATACAACAAAAAAAAAATAATATAAATTAATTTTATAGTTATTTTGTCCCCTTATCCATTATGTATCTGTTCCAGAAATAAATAAAGATTTATCAGAACATTTGGGCATTGTTTGAACCCTGAAGAAATTTATCTTTTGTGCCTTCTCTTTTCTCCATATCGTCCTCTATAAGACAGCAAAATTTCGTATCAAAATTACCAGAAGTTGATCAAACAGAGCGGAACAGACGGAGACACAGACAGATGGACACTTCGCTATTATATATGGACCCTGTTATGCAATGGTGTGTCAAAGACCAAACATCGAGTTTTGAGAAAATCAACATTAAAGTTTTTCTGATTTAAATTGTTTTGATTAGATTATATATCATTTTTTTTTTGTCAATTGAGCAAGTAAATACTGTAATTATGGGAGATATTCATAAATTATCTCTAAAAATACGACTAATTTAGAGAATAAACAATAAAATATAAAAAATTATTTTTGCAAAATTCTCTAAGTCCAATATTATATTTATAAAAATGCTTCAAAGTCTCTTGATAATAAATAAAATAATTTTAGGTTATAATTCAAAAATTAAAACGAAGATATTATTAACGTTCTTTTATGGTTATATTTAATACTAATAGCTTAGAAACTTTTTGTCAAAATTACATTATAAATAGTATTAATATTTTAAAATTAAATACAAAGTGATAACAAAATTTTCTCATCAATTAATTCCTGAATGGAAGTGAAGATGGAAACAGTAAATCAAAGTTATAATAATGAAATCGACTTAATATTATTTATTTTGTTGTCTTCTCGAAATCGCACTCATCCTCATCTTAATTATCAGGAATAATATCAAAAAATTAAATTTTGACATCTACGAATTCGTTTCTCATTTTTCAAAAAAAAGGATTTTGGTTTATTTAAGGTAAACAATATATAATATAGGTTAAATAAGTTTTTATTGGTTGTTAACACCATAAAAAACAACATGTTAGGAACATAAATCATTTTTGCAAAATGAAAATCCTGCATTGAAATATTGTAAAAATAATTTTATGCTTTTACATTAAATATAAATTTTATTTAGGACATATTTCATAAAAAATACTATTAATTAAAGCATTTGAAACAATATTCCGTGCTTAACTCAATTTTGAATTTTTTGGTCTTTGACACACCATTGCATAACAGATTCCAAATATAGATAGAAGATTAAAGTATCGTTTAATGGGTTGCCCTTACATATCAGGAAAATTATTGTTATTTATTAAAAAAAAAAAAAAATAGAAATAAATTTCCCCAGTGTTGATTCACCATTGCAACAAGAGACAGAGACATACTGGGTGTGTGTTAAAGTCATATTTAATGATAGATGACAAATTCCGAAATGAGCCTAATGGCTTTGATAACCTTTTCCGGTCACGCGCTTCTTCTTTTTGTTTTTTTGTCTTGTCTTATGCACTCTGATGCTCCATTTGTAGACAGACACCAACACATATACAGTCCTTTTGTCAAGGTCAAGTGACAAATTATTAATATAATTGACACGTTTAAAAACAAAGACAAAAGAAATTACTTCTGAAGAAAAACTTTAGGTCAGGGTTGGAAAACATACGATATACAGAGGGTGTAAAAAGTATTCGTACACTAAGAAATTATACAAAAAAAATGTTTAATTCTTTCGAACAACAAACACAATATAAACAAATAAATATTTGTTCATCTTAGGGTGCGTACACACCTGCGCTCTGCTCCGCTCGCGAGCACCATGTTCGTTAGATGTGTACGGGTTTTGAGATGCTCGCGAGCTGCTCGAGAGTCGCTCGCGAGCTGCTCGCCGCGATCCATCTCTTGTCGGCTTTTTCGACAAACCCTTTGATGGTTCGCGGCTCAGATTTGGACGGCGCGCTGCGGTGCCGCGAGCGGCTCGCGAGCAAAATATAAAATAGACCTACTTTTAGCCTTTATAACTCTTCTCTAAATCATTATTTAAATATTTTTTTTTAATATTATCATCTTCTATGTCCCTCAGAGACCAGGGAGGTTAATTATATGTATATTATTTCCTTAAAATATAGGCCTATGATGATTTTATATAGTATTTTTTAAGTAAATTTTAATATCAGTTTTCAATAAATGAAGAATTAATCAAATATTTTCAAAGGATCGGGTTTAATAAAAAAAAAATTATATAAAATATAAATTGATATTAAAATTTATTATTTTTATATTAAATAGACTTGACAAATAATCTCTGACATTCGAGTAAAATTCTTATATTGACCGCTTATTTGTTGCGACCTCAAGTCCATCACAATTTCACTACCATTCTGTTTTTTAAATAGATTAGTACACCACCAACGTCGTCGTCTCCTTTTCTTTTTTGACAAACTTGCCATTAGCAAAAAAGCACCACTCATAACCGAAACGGCAAGAGCGTTTTCTCTATCTCGCCTCAGAGACATTATTATCTACACCAAATAATAATTAGTTTAAATGTTTTTTATTAGTAATTAGGCGCGCTCAGCAACACAATCTATTTGCGATTAATAATTATAATTAATAATAAAAATTCCAAATTAATTAAAATGTTCGTGGCTTTTCTTTGGATCGCGGCAGGTTCGTCAAAATGAATAATTTCAATGAAAATGGAACGAGCAACGAACACGAGCCGCGAGCACCATGTTCGTTAGATGTGTACGGGTTTTGAGATGCTCGCGAGCTGCTCGAGAGTCGCTCGCGAGCTGCTCGCCGCGATCCATCTCTTGTCGGCTTTTTCGACAAACCCTTTGATGGTTCGCGGCTCAGATTTGGACGGCGCCTGCGGTGCCGCGAGCGGCTCGCGAGCAAAATATAAAATAGGCCTATAATGATTTTATATAGTATTTTTTAAGTAAATTTTAATATCAGTTATCAATAAATGAAGAATTAATCAAATATTTTCAAAGGATCGGGTTAAATAAAAAAAAAAATTATATAAAATATAAATTGATATTAAAATTTATTATTTTTATATTTATATATATAAATAGACTTGACAAATAAACTCTGACATCCGAGTAAAATTCTTATATTGACCGCTTATTTGTTGCGACCTCAAGTCCATCACAATTTCACTACCATTCTGTTTTTTAAATAGATTAGCACACCTCGCGAGCAGTTCGCGGCTCGTGTTCGTTGCTCGTTCCATTTTCATTGAAATTATTCATTTTGACGAACCTGCCGCGATCCAAAGAAAAGCCACGAACATTTTAATTAATTTGGAATTTTTATTATTAATTATAATTATTAATCGCAAATAGATTGTGTTGCTGAGCGCGCCTAATTACTAATAAAAAACATTTAAACTAATTATTATTTGATGTAGATAATAATGTCTCTGAAGCGAGATAGAGAAAACGCTCTTGCCGTTTCGGTTATGAGTGGTGCTTTTTTGCTAATGGCAAGTTTGTCAAAAACGAAAAGGAAACAACGACGTTGGTGGTATACTAATCTTTTTAAAAAACAGAATGGTAGTGAAATTGTGATGGACTTGAGGTCGCAACAAATAAGCGGTCAATATAAGAATTTTACTCGAATGTCAGAGATTATTTGTCAAGTCTATTTAATATAAAAATAATAAATTTTAATATCAATTTATATTTTATATAATTTTTTTTTTTATTTAACCCGATCCTTTGAAAATATTTGATTAATTCTTCATTTATTGATAACTGATATTAAAATTTACTTAAAAATACTATATAAAATCATTATAGGCCTATTTTATATTTTGCTCGCGAGCCGCTCGCGGCACCGCAGGCGCCGTCCAAATCTGAGCCGCGAACCATCAAAGGGTTTGTCGAAAAAGCCGACAAGAGATGGATCGCGGCGAGCAGCTCGCGAGCGACTCTCGAGCAGCTCGCGAGCATCTCAAAACCCGTACACATCTAACGAACATGGTGCTCGCGAGCGGAGCAGAGCGCAGGTGTGTACGCACCCTTATTATTATTTTTTTATTTTTTTTTTTTTAATTATTATTATTATTAATTATTATTAAATGCTTTTATTTAACTTACTCTTTCAAGGTCACCAACTTTATGGCTTTGTTAAGGACACTTCCCAATGAGCTAGAGGTGTGAAATTTGATATTTAAGAGTCATTTTTGATGACGCAAATTGTGAGTTTGGTTTTACCAAAATGGACCAAACTAATGTGGTACTTTATTTGAAACCCTTCGCGAATTAATGTAATTTCAAAAGACTTCCCGATGGGCTAGAGGTGTGAAATGTAATACTTAAGAGTCATTTTTGATGACGCCACTATATGGTGGTTTTGATCAAAATAGACCAAACTAATGTGGTACTTTATTTGAAACCCTTCGCGAATTAATGTAATTTCCAAAGACTTCCCGATGGGCTAGAGGTGTGAAATGTAATACTTAAGAGTCATTTTTGATGACGCCACTATAAGGTGGTTTTGATCAAAATAGACCAAACTAATGTGGTACTTTAT
Source organism: Euborellia annulipes (assembly GCA_023213315.1). NCBI lineage: Eukaryota > Metazoa > Arthropoda > Insecta > Dermaptera > Anisolabididae > Euborellia > Euborellia annulipes. The sequence goes on along the minus strand of JAKCPI010014245.1, from coordinate 11,811 downwards.
TTGAAACCCTTCGCGAATTAATGTAATTTCAAAAGACTTCCTGATGGGCTAAAGGTGTGAAATGTAATACTTAAGAGTCATTTTTGATGACGCCACTATATGGTGGTTTTGATCAAAATAGACCAAACTAATGGGGTACTTTATTTGAAACCCTTCGCGAATTAATGTAATTTCAAAAGACTTCCCGATGGGCTAGAGGTGTGAAATGTAATACTTAAGAGTCATTTTTGATGACGCCACTATATGGTGGTTTTGATCAAAATAGACCAAACTAATGTGGTACTTTATTTGAAACCCTTCGCGAATTAATGTAATTTCCAAAGACTTCCCGATGGGCTAGAGGTGTGAAATGTAATACTTAAGAGTCATTTTTGATGACGCCACTATAAGGTGGTTTTGATCAAAATAGACCAAACTAATGTGGTACTTTATTTGAAACCCTTCGCGAATTAATGTAATTTCAAAAGACTTCCTGATGGGCTAAAGGTGTGAAATGTAATACTTAAGAGTCATTTTTGATGACGCCACTATATGGTGGTTTTGATCAAAATAGACCAAACTAATGGGGTACTTTATTTGAAACCCTTCGCGAATTAATGTAATTTCAAAAGACTTCCCGATGGGCTAGAGGTGTGAAATGTAATACTTAAGAGTCATTTTTGATGACGCCACTATATGGTGGTTTTGATCAAAATAGACCAAACTAATGTGGTACTTTATTTGAAACCCTTCGCGAATTAATGTAATTTCAAAAGACTTCCTGATGGGCTAAAGGTGTGAAATGTAATACTTAAGAGTCATTTTTGATGACGCCACTATATGGTGGTTTTGATCAAAATAGACCAAACTAATGTGGTACTTTATTTGAAACCCTTCGCGAATTAATGTAATTTCAAAAGACTTCCCGATGGGCTAGAGGTGTGAAATGTAATACTTAAGAGTCATTTTTGATGACGCCACTATAAGGTGGTTTTGATCAAAATAGACCAAACTAATGTGGTACTTTATTTGAAACCCTTCGCGAATTAATGTAATTTCAAAAGACTTCCTGATGGGCTAAAGGTGTGAAATGTAATACTTAAGAGTCATTTTTGATGACGCCACTATATGGTGGTTTTGATCAAAATAGACCAAACTAATGTGGTACTTTATTTGAAACCCTTCGCGAATTAATGTAATTTCAAAAGACTTCCCGATGGGCTAAAGGTGTGAAATGTAATACTTAAGAGTCATTTTTGATGACGCCACTATATGGTGGTTTTGATCAAAATAGACCAAACTAATGTGGTACTTTATTTGAAGCCTCACGCAAATAAGGCCCTATTAACTATAGTTTTGAATTTTGATATTTACGAGTCATTTTTTTATGATAATGAATAATTTTTCAATTGAACCAAATCAATACAGGCCAAACTAATGTGGTACTTTATCATATTGATGATTTTTGATAAGACTAAAAGACTAAAAAGCTTAAAATAAAAATAAAATAAAAAAAAAGATTTTTAAAAAATGCTTTTATTTAAATTGAACTAAAAAGAGAGAAATAATTTAATTGTTCTTGTTAAAATTTTTTAATATTTATGACTTAAAATAAAAGCGTGGGGCGCGAGCCTCGGAATCACTTCGAAGCGCCCCACGCTTTTATTTTAAGTCATAAATATTAAAAATTTTAACAAGAACAATTAAATTATTTCTTTCTTATTTCTCTCTTTTTAGTTCAATTTAAATAAAAGCATTTTTTAAAAATCTTTTTTTTTATTTTATTTTTTTTATAAAAAAAACACACTTTTTTTCCCATTCACACTCACATTCACACAGTCTTTTCGGCAACTTAGGCCATTTAAGACTTTTACGATATCCGTTATAGAGATTAATATCCATATAAGGGGTCCAGGCATTCTTATTTAAGCCATTTGGTATCCAAATTCTTAAATAAAATCATCGGACTGCCTGGGGTCCGAACCCGAGACGTTTGGTATACGAGGTGAGCACGCTAACCTCTACACCAAGCCCCGAGGGCTTTGTTCATCTTATAAATTCTTCTTTTCTTAATAATAATAAAGAAAAAGAATATTCCTAAATTATATAGCATTTGATGTTTCAAATCAATAAACTAACAAAATTTAGCGATTTCTGAAATACAAGAAGTATTCGTACACTATGATAACAACAGTGGCGAATCCAGAGGAGTTTCTCTGGGAGGGTAATCTGGTGTCGCACATCACACACTTTTTTTTAGTTTTTAAAATTTTATAAAAAAAGGTAAAATATTTTTACTGACGAGAAAAATTTTTAGCATTTTATTTGTTCCGGGAAAAATTTTTGGTACCGCGAACGGAACATGAAAAAATTCTTGGTTTCGTGGGTGAAAAAAAATTTTGGTTCTCTAAAAAAAAGGAAAAATATTTTCCCGGGCGAGAAAAATTTTAGGTTGAGAAAATTTCTTGTTCCGCGGATAGAAACAATTTTGGCTCTCTAAAAAAAAAAGGTAAAATATTTTCCCGGGCGGGAAAAATTCTTGGTTCCGCGAACGACACAAAAAAATTTTTGGTTCCGCGAACGGCACATGAGAAAAATTTCTGGTTCCGCGACAGGAAAAATTTTGGTTCTCTAAACAAAAAGGTAAAATATTTCCCCAGGCGGAAAAAATTTTTGGTTCCGCGAACGGTACATAGAAAAATTTTTGGTTCCAAAAATTTAGGCTCTCAAAAAAAGGTTAAATATTTTTCCGTGCGGGAAAAATTTTGGTTCATCGAACGAAACATGGAAAAATTTTTGGTTCCGCGAACGGCACATGAAAAAATTTTTGGTTCGCAAAATCAAAATTTTGGTTCCGCGAAAAACAAAATTTTTCGTAGAAAAATTTTTGAGAACAGGCCCCCCCCCCCCCCGAAAAAAATTTCTATATACGCCCCTGGTGCTGTGCGACGAGTCACACCAGATTACCCCCCCCCCGAAAAACACCTCTGGATCCGCCCTTGTCTCAGACAGACCATGTTGCGGAAATCACTTTTTTGGACCCCGAAGGTGAGGGTTTGTCGGAGAGAGTAACGAATTTTATTTGTAACCTCTCTATCTCTATTTTATAATTTCAAATTGTATAAAAACCAAAATAAAAATATTTTTTTCTTCTCATAAACAAACACTTTCTTGGCAATGATAAGGAGAACTTTTGTTTAGCGAGCCGTGACTATCTAAAGATTACGAAAAAAAAAAACATAATTAATAATAAGATGGAATTCCCCACAATCAAATTTAGAGGAATATCACAGAACTGACCGCACGACCCGCCAATGACGGCTCTCCCTTATTTATAGCCTCAAACCATCCCCGGGAAGGTTTTTATCTTGTAAAAAAAAAACTCCATGAAAATCCGTCCTGTAGTTTGAGAGCCATATAGACCAGTGGTTTCCAAACTTTATGTTATCACGCCTCCCTTAAAAATGATGAATCTTATGACGCCCCCCCCCCCCCCCCATTTTATAAAATAATACAAAAACAAATATTTTTAATACTAAAAAATATAAATTTTTTTTTTTTTATTTATTCTTATTTATATTAAAACTAGCAATCAATTGGAAAATTGGTCCTGTGGGCGATATTCGCGCCTCCCTAGGGAAGCGCGCCTCACAGTTTGGAAAACGCTGGTATCAATATAAGGGTATTTTATGGCTGGTGGAATTTGTATCAGAAATGAAAGTTATAAAAAAACGCAACCAAAATTTTTTCTTTAAAAATATATTTTAACAGCTTACGTTTCGGCCGTGGTCAAAGCCATTACTCTCAAAATAATTTGAATACATTTAAAAATAATTATTTTAATTTTTATTTTATTTTGAAATTATTTTATCTTAATTTTCAACCCTTAATCCACCCCTGTGTAAAAAATTTGATTAACAAAAATATAAGCCATATAGAAAGATTATAATGGTAAATAATGGTGACTTAAGAAAATATAAAAAATGCCCTCAGGCTTGGTGTAGTTGGTAGCGTGCCTACCTTCTATACCGAACGTCGCGGGTTCGGACCCGTGGCAGTCTGAAATGGATACCAAATGGCTTAAATAGAAATGCCTGTACCCCCTGTATATTATTAATTAATAACGGTTATCGTATAAAGTCTTATATGGCCTGAGCTGCCGAAAAGACTGTGTGAATGTGTGTGTGTGTGTTGAGTGTGAATGAGAAAAAAAGTGTGAGTGTTTAAAAAAAAAAAGATAAAAAATAAAAACTAATTTTTTTCAATGACACCTACACCCCCCTCTCCCTCCACCTTTCAACAGCTTATATTCTCCCTCAACCCTTAGTGAAATACAAAATATTTAATTTAATATTTAAAAGAATCGTTTTTCGCAGTCAAATTATTTGTTTCTATCATTTTATTTTTTTTCAACGATAAAATGCATAATAATTACCTTTAATAAGACACTCAAGAGGGTGTGCTGGTTGACGGTGAGGTCAGGGGTGGGTTACACTATATTAATTATTCACTTTTATTCACTTTAAACACAAGTGAAAAAGACACGAGGTCGGCGCCTGCAGCCCGGCAACGCTCTCGACTCGACTGAACGAGAGATTCGTCTCTCTCTTTGTTTTGGAATAAAACAGATGGAAATAACAATTCCCTTTTTATTAAAAGTAAAAAAATACATTTTGCTCTAATCTAACTATATTTAGAGATGGAAAAAAAATGTCAACAAGTGATTTGGAATATTCCAAGGCCTTTCTTAAATAATCAACCCTTCATCTCATCCCTTAATATTATAAAATAAAATTCAACGCTATTTTTTGAAAGTTTTCTATTTATTTGGCTTCCATTTAGCTAAAATAAAATTAAAAAACATTTTTTTCAATTTTTCAACCCCTTATCCAATCCTAATAATAAATAAAATAATTAACAATGCTATCGCCGGCGAGCTTCGCGTCTAGTCAGAAAAAAATTAAAACCCTGAAAAACTTCCCTGGATCCGCCTTTGGGTTTTACACATTAGTATAATTTTCTAGAATGAGTCTTACTTTAGGCCAGTGGTTTCCAAACTTCAACCTCCCTTAAAAATATTTAATCGTATGATGCCCCCCACCACACACTTTTAATAAAATAATATAAAATCAAAAATTTTTTTTAATACTAAAAAATATAAATTTCTATAAAAATATTTTTTTTTTATTTAAACCTGCGTCCCAGAATCTTTTAAATTTTATTATTTTATTTATAAAACTAGCAATCATTTGGAAAATTTTTCATGGTGGTCAATATTCGCGCCTCCCCTTAGACTAGTCCGTGCCTCCCTAGGGAGGCGCGCCTCACAGTTTGGAAAACGCTGATATAGACAGTCTTTTAATAGACCGAAACTCCCCAACTATGCTAATTTTTCGGCAAGGATGCAGGATGGGATAAAACAAAAATAAAATTTTTTTTTATTTTCCCCAAATGAGTTTAATGTCCTGATATTTCGAAGGCACAGGGGCTCTTCTTCTTCAGAGGAAACTGAAAATAATTACAATGTTAACAAGAGTATTTTTACAATAGTTTAACATAAAGGGCATTGTTATACCTCATTTTACACTCTGCTAACATTATAAATAACAGCCAAGATTTTTTGCATAAACAATGGGTGAATATAAAATCCTTTTGACACATAAATAGCTTGCCCCTTCAGCCCAAGGGCGGATCCAGAGGTGTTTCTCGGGGGGGGGGGGTAATTTGGAGTGATCGTCGCACAGCACACTATCTTTTCTTAATTTCAGTAATTTAAAGGCGCATTCTGTACTTGTTTGCCAGAATATAAATACAATTCAAATTTTTAAGTATTAATTTTTAAAATTTTACGTGAAAAATAAATTTTTTTGCAAAAAAAAGGTATTTTTTCAAATCTCGGGGGGGGGGGGGTAATTACCCCCTTTACTCCCCCTTGTATCCGCCCTTGCTTCAGCCAGCATCTCGTTTGTTTGTTAAACAAGAGTGTTTTTTTCCTACTGTCCTGATATATATATTTTTTTTTTAATAGAAATTGAAATTTTATAAATGTAAAAAATAAATAGGCCTAAATGAATTTTGTTTATATAAAATGTATTGATCATATTAGTTTAAGAAAAAAGAAAAAAAATAATTGACTAAAGGTTGAATGAACTAAAAAAGCCTGGATTTAAATAGATTTAAACTAATTTTATATTAATACATTTAATTTAAAAAAATAAAGAATAAATTTAATTGTAATAAAATTATCAAATCAGAATGTTCACTGGAGTAACCGAGGTCAAATGGCTTAGTTTATACAAAAAATCTTGGCTGTTATTTATAATGTTAGCAGAGTGTAAAATATGAGGTATAACAATGCCCTTTATGTTAAACTATTGTAAAAATACTCTTGTTAACATTGTAATTATTTTCAGTTTCCTCTGAAGAAGAAGAGCCCTTGTGCCTTCGGAATATCAGGACATTAAACTCATTTGGGGAAAATAAAAAAAATTTTATTTTTGTTTTTTCCCATCCTGTTTCATTTTGGCCCGCGCTTAAAAGTATTTGCCCACCCCTGGTATAGATAGTGTATAATTACTAATGGCAGTCAAAGCAAAATAAAGACCGAAAATAACGACCGAAACGTCGACATTATTTTTCAATTAAGCATAATAAAAAAATGTTTTCTTTATTTTGCTTTGGCTGCCTTTATCTCTTCATTATAGGCCCTATATTTTGTACAAGTGTGATGAATCTCGCGGGCCGTAAAAATTTTAAAGGTATTGGCCAGGTTGGCCATCCATGGTTGGCCACTATGGTTATTTTTCAAAATTTTAATCTCATATTTGGACATTTTATACACAATAGAGAATCCTAAATAAATACAAAATTTCATAAGAATTGGAAAACATTTTTTTAATGTGTAAAAAGCTCCCCCCTTTTGAATCGAAATCAACAAGTGAATCCCCATATGGGGATTTAACATTGGCTCTATGGAAGGAAGAGCAGGAAAATGAATTTGAAAAATCTGTAATACTTAATCAGTAAAATGTACTTCAAACAATTTGAATAGGTGAAAAGGTGAAGAAAATCTGCAGCTAAGCTTAGTTGTATTTCATTTTTTTACATTTCTCAAAATAATTTTATTTTCGTAACTACAAGAAGAAGAATCGATTTTATTTCAATAAAAGAAAATATTTGTTTAGAAGAGATAAATTAATTTTTTTTCTTGTTTGCAATCTAGACAAAATAAAGTTTTTTTTTTCCTTTTGTTTTGTTTTGTTGTATTTGTTATTGTATTTAAATTTGTATTTGTGTTTGTTGGACCTAGCCACCGAGGACTGGTGCCTCTAAGCGGGTCGTAATAAATTTATTTATTTATTTATTTATTTACAACTTTGCCAGCCCATTATTCAAAGAAATAACGCAAAGCGTTTGTTTATTTGTTTTGATTTTGCTCTGTTGCTATGCACAATTTTCGAATTTAAATGATTTTTTAACAAATTTATGACAAATTAGGATACAAACATTATATACCATTTTACTCGGGAGAAAGTCTAGTTTCTGAATATATAAAAAGAATTATGGGTTATGTAAGAAAAAAATATTGACCCCCCTCTAGAGCGCCCCCTAATGGTCCGATGTTTACCAAAAGCTTTTCAGTTCTTAACCTTTACTTCTAGTTTATGTGAGCAAAATTTCAAAACAATTGGATGAATAGTTTTTGAGTTTTCGTTGACGAAAAAAATTACCACACACACACACAGACATCATTCCAAAAACTACTTAAATGGATTCAGGAGATCTCAAAACGCATTTTGGCAGCTTCAGAAAAATTTCGATTTTTTTTACGATTACATTAACTTTACCTGTCCAACCTACGGTTGATGGACAAAGTTAAAAAGGTTAGAAAATTATAGGTTAACGTTGACTTTAAAACAGCTAAACGAGATTCAGATTGCCTTTAATTTTAAAGTCAACTTAAAAGACTAAAGTGAATTATGAAAATCAAAAATTTAAATTGCTAAAATGGATTAAGAAAATAGCCCAAAGAATACAAGTACAATAATATCTCAACTTCTCTCTTCAGAAGAAATATTATATTAATTATATATTTAGATAGAACTAGATAAATAATCAAATAAATTGATATTTACCCCTTTAGAAGGCGTTTAGTGTAGTCGTGGTGAAGTAATACAGTATATTCATAAACGTCACTTAAAACACATTTTTTTTAGAGAGCCAACAATGAATGCACACGGCACACTCACGAGTGATGCGCATGCGCGTTGGAGGCGACAGACAGCGCCGCCGCGGCGTCGCCCCCGCCGAGCCTCACCCCCCCCCCTCCTCTCCCCCTTCACTCCTCCCCTCCCCATGGCTTATTTCTACTCTCACCGAAGGGCGGATCCAGAGGTGTTTCTCGGCAATTTTTCTTAATTTCAGTAATTTAAAGGCGCATTCTATACTTGGTTGCGAGAATATAAATACAAATCAAATTTTTATGTATTAATTTTTAAAATTTTATATTAAAAGTAAATTTTTTTGCGAAAAAAAGTATTTTTATTCTCGGGGGGGGGGCGTAAATTGCCCCCTTTACCCCCCCTTGTCATCTCGCCATTTGACTCTCACATGTCAGAAGTGCTTGAATTAAATTCTGTAATATATAAAATTGAGTAAAGGACATGCCTATTCTACGCTTATAGGCGAATGTAATAAAAATCTGGTGTGGATGATCGCCACATGTACACCACTTGAAACCGCTTAGGGCTACTGGCAACGATCCAAATTATTTCAATTAGAAAGAATAGAAATTACGTAAAAGGGGAATTTAAAGAAAAATCATTTATGGTAAATAAACAAGATTTAGGTTTCAGAGAAGGATTAAATTAAGAAAAAAGATGATATGAGTTGAAATTAAAAGTTCATGGCTAGTCTAAAAGGTCAATGTAAATGCAAATGATGATAAACCCTATGACCTAGGGTTATTGGAACAAAATATTTGTTGAGACCAGGGACGTATCCAAGAGGGATCTCTCTACTTATGTGCTGGCTGCATGAAGGGTGTAAAAAAAAAAATAGGGAAAAAATGAGCGTAGGCCTACTTATATGTTAAAAAAAAATTAAAATTAAATATACAAATTAAACACTAGGTTATTTGTTTCAAAGGATTTATTAATTAAAAAATTAACACTTGATACGTATTTCGACGACGACGTATTCCTTGTCATCATCAGAAGTGATTACATTCTAATATACTTATATGTGTGTGTGTTGTGCTTTTTTGCTTATATCTCTGGAACTATTCATCGGATTAGAATGAGATTTAGCAAATTTGTAGTCCTGCGAAGGTAATAAAACTAGAAGTGAATCGGACAGCAGGGAGCGGTAAATTATTAATGTGAAGCACGATTTTCTCAGCTTCCTCTGAACCAAATCTTTTGAAACTCAGCCAAAATAATTAAGCCCACCAGGAGCAAATTTCAAGACAATCCATTCTATTGAATTAGCATTTAGTTTTCAAGATTTCAAACTTCCTTATTTCAGATCTTATATCGAGATCTAGTTAAGTATTTAATTTAATTCTTTGATCCAACATCTTCTATGCTAGGGAGGATGTCCTGGTTGAGGGGGGGGGCCCCCCTCAGCATCGCAGTGTAGCCTGCTCCTTTCGAGGAATGTATCACTGAGGGGGAATCTTCTTTACGTCCCTTCCACATGTCACAGCAACTCCCTCTCCTCGTGGAGCTGCCTGGGAGTTATTGTGGTTAGATCCAATATTCCAATCCAGGGTTTGCTTGAGGATTTGTTTATATTAAATAAATATTTTTATTTAATGAAAAGATCCCTCACGCTCAGGATTTGAGCAGGGATCTTCTTTGTAGAAAGTCGACACTCTGGCCCGCTACACCAGCGTCCACTTTTTTTATAACAATTTTTCTTATTATTCATTTGAGAGATTTTTAATTATAATAATTAATTAGCTTTGATTTTGAATAAGGAGAGATAGAGCCCACTGCTACATCCAGTAGTTTCGAATACTATGCGTTACAGAGTTTGTCTGTTACAGGGCCGGATCTAGGGGGGGGGGGCAGTGGGTGCGTCTGCCCCGGGCGGCAGATATCAGGGGGCGGCAATTAAAGAAAGATTTACTAAAAAAAAAGGTAAAAATGATATGAATTTTGTATAGAAAATTTTAAGAAAGGGGCGGCAAATTAAATTTTGTCCCCCCCCCCCTAAAAAATCTCCTAGTTCCGGCCCTGGTCTGTTATATAATAGAAAAGATGTATCATTATTTAGGTGAACTAGCTACTAAAGGAGAGTTTGTAAATAATCTCCGAAATATCTTTTTTTTTTTTTGATCGTCTAAAAACAAAATACTGATAGTATTTTCATGTCTTTAGTTTAAAACAACATAACCTTGAGCTATATATTGTTTTTTATCAAAATTCTCTCTTCAATGAGTGCAGAAAAATGCTTTTAACATATATCTTGCCTTTTTTTAGAAATCAGCGAGTGAATGTCTGTTTTGTAGATAAATGAAATCTTATCTATCTATATATGTATATAATAGCGGAGTGTCCGTCTGTCATGCTTTGTTTGACCAACTTCTAGTTGGAATTTTGAAACGAAATTTTGCAGTCTTAAAGAGGACGTTATGGAGAGTCCCGGAAAAATACTCGGGTCCCGAAATTCCAATAACTTTTAAAGTTATTAAATCCTAAAGTTACGATTTCTCACATAGGAAATTTATAGAGAAATATTACTTTTACTTAAATAGAAATGGCAAGTGGTCAAATTTGAAACTAAGGTGCTATGGGAAACTAAAAATATCTCAACACAAAAAATCTGGTGTGACCAGCACGGTGCTCAACTTTCTCTTACCCTTCGGTAATCGAAAGTTGTGTTCTAACCATGAAATGTACTAGTGTAAGCCAAATGGATAGCCCGGAATTATTCATGTGTTCGGAGAAATGGCTATGCCAATTTGGAAAAATTCATTCGTGGATAAGTTCATTTTTTCAAATGGAACCAGTGCCGGATTTACACAACTAGACGCACTAGGCCAAATTACCTGTGCGGCCCCCTTCCTAACGGGGGGGGAATACTGACTTTGCGGCCTAGTCGGCCTAGTGGTAAATCCGGCACTGAATGGAACATGCTACTTTTATCATCATATTTCATCTCTATCAAACTCAAAAAACTTTTGAGCAAGTGCCCATGTGTTAATTAATTATTTTGTGGAGAAATTTCGTTATTGTTAGATTATATTTATCACGAATGTGAAGCAAATTTCGTTATCATTGCTGTGAAGCAATGATTAATCAAAATAAATGATTTCCATTAGAAGATGTTATTCATCAAGTGGTTATTGTTCCTTGAAAAAAAAACACACAAAACAAATAAAAGCGGATATGTGGATATTAAAACTGATCATTTCCTTTTAAGATATCTGTGTGAAAGAATGAATAACGTCTCTAATGAAAAGAAAAGATTTGACCTTGTCTCTCAATTGGCAGACGGAGAGGAGACAGTTAATTAATAAATTGCTGAGGTATGTGCGTGTGTGTGTGTTTGTCATTAACATCTTTGTTTTTAGGATCTTTTTCGGATTCTAAGGCCATTTAGACCCTATCCTATCAAATCGAAATATCCATTAATGAAATTTGTCCAAATTGGCATAGCCATTTCTCCGAAGACAAGAATAATTCCGGGCTACCCATCTGGCCTACAATAGTACATTTCATGGTTAGTAACCTCACAAAAGAACAGTCCCCTCAGGTTTTATTGTTCGCTTTATATTCAATTTTTTTCGGACAGCAGTTTTTTCACAAAAAGTCCGATTTGCGGCTA
>JAKCPI010014244.1:0-11508 GCA_023213315.1 Euborellia annulipes | reverse complement strand
CTAACAGACGATATATTGATAGTATTATATAAAGGGCACTCTGAGAACAAATCGGAGGATCCGTGGTTCGACTCCCCGGCGGCACACCCTTATTTTCTCGGATATATGAATTAATAAATATTTAACTATATTTGGATATTTTATACACAATAAAGAATCCTAAATAAATACAAAAATTTATAAGAATTGGACAATTTTTTTAAATGTGTATAAAAAACCCCTTTTTAATCCAAATTTAAACCCAAATAGAGAGATTTAACATTGACTCTATGTGAAGGAAGAACCTAAAAAATTGACTTGAAAAATCTAAAAAAAAACTACAAAAAACTTTACGGCAAATTTGACTAATATATCAATACTTCTTAAATAGTAGAAAAGTGCGCAAAAGGCCGAGCAGCTAAGTTTATTTCTTGATTAGAGAAGCCCACAGCGACGTTTTGATCGTCTGTGCGACCATCGTCATGGCTAAGAGTTCAGTCAATACAAAAACCTCTTAAGTTCTTTGACAGACATTTCCTCATAAAATTCATTTTGATCTATCACATATAATGCTTTCAGCGCCAAAGTCAATATGATAGTGACTTTGGGTAATATTGATTTTGGCGCTTAATGCATTATATCTGATAGATCGTAATGTAATTTTATGAAATGTCTGTCAAAGAACTTAGAGGTTTTTATATTGACTGAATTTCTGGCCACCAAGAGAGTCGTACAGGGTACGAACGTAAACCTCGCTCTATGGGCTTCTCCAAATTTAAAGAAATTTGAGAAAATCGAAAAAATACATTAGTAAAGTAAAGTAGATTTCTAGAAGCGGCGAAGATTTTATTTAAAAGCTTATTTTCGAGCCTCAGTGGCGTATCTAACTGAAATATAAAATTTCAACCTTTGTTTCCTTTATTTACTTCATACTTATTAAATTTTCCCCATGGGGAAAAAGGTGCACCTTTTCTATATACGCGTATGTAGTCTATTACGATAATTTTATACCCCTTCTGATAAGTCCCCTTTTCAAGAACAAAATTTAATTTAAATGCCCACAATTCATACAAAATTTGCGTAATTTTTCCTTAATAAAAAAATTTAAATCCCAAGTCACAAGGATTTTTCATTCACTAATAACGAGGAAATATCACGCTTGAGAATTTTGCTCTGTATCCTAACTGTATAATTATCCAAATATATCATTCAATAATTTTTGATTGTAATTTATTGAAATGTAAATAGAAATTATGTTAAAATTTAATTTCTTAAAATTGATGATTTCAACATTAATTTTTTTTTTTTTGGGATTCGTTCCCTATGATTTGCAAAATCGACTTGACTCGATAATCACCATCTTTAGCATTTACCTAAATAACAAAAATAAGCTCTTCTTTTTTTTCGAACAGTTTTATAATATCAATTACTACAGGAGGTTCCACTCGGTTGGGTGCGCTGTGCCGTGTAATGTCCGGGTCTCGAACCAAGGAACGCCTCAGGCTCACCACGATCCTATGCTAATGTTGACATTGATATCTATGTTATTACAAAGGGCGATTTTCATATTTCGAAAAGCACGCTGATGCTAAAAGGTTAAACACTCTCTCGGGGTTAAAAGCGAAACGCGTGGAGCACTAATACAAAGACATATTCAATATGTGAAATTCAGGAGCACATCAACACGCACATATCAATCAACTTAAACATTTGGATATTAAATTTCCATAAATTCTCTCACGGGTTTTTTTTTTTCTAATTTTTTTTTTTCTAATTTCTAAAGAGAGATGAGATTTTTTTTTTTTTTTTGAGCGTGATGTTTGACCATGATGATGTCTGTGATCAGCTAATCGACCAAATAATCCAGAACTCATCTCATTCAGTTCTGGGAATGGCTGCTTTCAATAATTACTTTTGGAAGCAAGCTGCTCCTTCCCTTCCTTCTCTCTGGAGCTTTAGCTATTTAACAATTTTAATATTTACGATACAGTTATTTGTAACAATTAATAAAAATTTAAAAATTTCCTACTATGTTCTGTTTGTATTTTATATTACTTTATTTTATACTATATATTTAATATTACTTAAAGATCCGTGGAATTGAGTCAGTCAAGAAAATAAAAACAAATTTATTCAGTCGACGTTTCGATAAATAAATTTGTTTTTTATTTTCCTTGGCTGACTCCATTCCACGCAGTTATATTTAATAATCACAGTCAGTATAATAATTATTTAATATTACTGTATTTCCTTTTATGTATTCTACTATGTATTTTATACTACTGTAGTTCTTATTATGTACAGTGCGCGCCACAATTAAGTCCCCATCTCGTATCTAGAGCCTTAAGCATATTGGTATAGTATAAGGTATATAGTGAAATAATTTTTTAATTTGAAAAGGTAAAATAAAATCATTTGTACCAGATTTTATTTTACCTTTTCGGTCATTAAAATTATTTTACTATATACCTTATACTATACCATATACTTAAAGCTCCATATACCAGGCGGGGACTTAATTGTGGCGCTCACAGTACACGTATTTTTCATTATTTTATATACTTTATTGTAATTCGTTTGTAAAAAAAAATCTGGTGTGACTGGCGCACAGCACACAACTTTCTCTTACCTTCGGTAATCGAAAGTTGTGTACTGTGCTTATCACACCAGATTTTTTGTGCCGACGTGTATTTAGTTCCCGACGGAACATTTGAATTAACAAGATGTAAAATTTATAAGTACGGGAAAATATTTATATTTTGGTACCATAGCAACCATTTCTCCTATTTTTTCTATGGAGTACAAGAGTAAAGTGGTCTTCAGAAGATTTCAATGGCAAAATGAGAATATACACTTTAAGAGCATCCAAAAAATAATTGATTTTTGAATTTAAAAAAAAATCTTTGGAGCAAATTTTGAGAAAATCGAAAAAACTGAAAAACTACATCAGTAAATTACTAGTACTCTTTGGCCGATTTTGATTAAAAGCTTATTTTCACCCTCCCGGGGGCTGTTTAACTTATATATAAAATTTCAACCTCATAGCCTCTTCCTTCCTCTTTTTCAACAGGCGTCAGACCGTGCGACGGGCCTGTCTGTTCTATCCTTCTCGGCTGCAAAAACACATAATAGGGTTAGAGGGAAAAATTTAGGCCCCCGACCCCGCATCGCTGGTATAAGGCGAGGACAGAAGAAGAAGAAGAATTTGTGTTAACATATATTATATGTTATAATTTAGAGTCTATATGACTTCAGATTTCGAGTTGAATATTCGCAATCTTTTCAAAATTATGAATTTTACCTCTGCCTCATTTCTCCCTCTATAGATACGTTCTTGTATAAAATAATTTTCATAAATATAATTTTTTTTTTAAAATAAAACCTGACTTTTTCCATATCACATATATTATTCAGAAGCAAATAATCTAATTTAAATTCTAAATTAAATCTGTCAAACGCAATATATTGACGGGTTTACATCTTTATCGAACAATTTTCAATTTGTTCGCCCGTCTTTTATATGTATATTTTTTTTTCCCACTTTCAAATTCCCTCTCTATATTTATTCTTTACGAGCTTACTATACATGAATATTAACCCCGAGTCTCGTTTTCCATAAATATATCAGCGAGGACCAGATAGATATATATTTTACACACACACACACAGGTCTAGACAGCGGCGCCCACCTTTTAAAATGCTTTTAAAACTTTTTTATGACGAACCCCGGTTCAGGTCATCGGCAATAGAGCACCTCTTCGAATCATCATCTCATCCTAACAAAAAAAAAAAGGACTGAACATAGACTTTGTTATCAAAACAACTTTAATATTTTAGCATTTAAAACGATAAATTTGTATTTTGTTAAGAAATAATACAATTCTAAAGTCAGAGAAAGACATTACTTTTCTATGAAAAGGTGCAATTTTTTAAGATTATTTATAATTATATATAATTTTTTTTTTTTTTAAGTGCAATTTTTATTTGATCGGCTCAAATTTTTTTCGTTCCTCTATCAGCATGTCACGTCAAAGGCCGTAAGTTATGACGTCACAAGCCGTGACGACAAAAATAGGAAAGTTGAAATTTAATATATATGACGAATTATAAAAAAATAATTGCAGATTTAATTATTCAATTTTTAAATTGATAAAATATAATTTTTTAAATATTTTAAAATGATTCAAATTCTAAATAAATATTTTTCTCAGTTTTTAACATGCGTCTTTTGATTTCCCATTATCATTCCCATTTTCCAATTATTAAATTAAGATTAAAAACGCGATTTTAATACCCTTAATTGAATAATTTTCTGAAAATTTTCAGTTAAACGCCTACGATCCGCAAAAAGTTTCACTTGCATCGTAAAACAATGTTTTTTTTTTTTTATATTTATATATAGGCCTATTTGTTCAGAGGTTGTTAGCAAAAATAGTATGCCCAAATATTCACCTGAAAATAAAATCACTCTTTTCATAAACCAAGACTGATTCCTCTTTTTATTTCGGGATCAGATGCATAATGCGAAAGGGGAGAAAATAATATATAATAAAATTATTTTAAAATTAATTTACATTTTTTTCTTTTTATTTTAGTCGAATTGAACATCGCCAGGCTTCTTGATATCATCAAGGCTGTCTCTACAGCTGATTGCAGAATCTAGCAGCTATATCAAATGTCTATATGAACTTATGCTAATATTAGAGATTAATGCAAGAATCACAATAGAATAATTAGCCTGTATGAACATTTACGTAAGTATAAACTAGAGTGATAGATTTAGATAAATTTATTTTTTTTTTTTTTTTTTTTTTTTTTTGTCGGGGGATGGATTTTTTTTGTTAGCCAAAGGCCCCGGCGGGGGGGGGAGGGGGAGGCCCCCCCCCCCGCAGCATAGGGGGGGGAGAGAGGGGGGGAAAAATTTTTTTTTTTTTTTTTAATTTTTTTTAAAAATAGATTTATTATTTTTTTAAAAAAAAAATTTTTTATTTTAAAAAAATTAAAAGAGTAAGAAATTCATTTTTTACTTTCTCTTACCTATGTATATATGTAATATATATATAGAGAGAGAGAAAGTATTGAATTCATGTCAAAAATTCGATGTCGAGATTTTGATGGATCTTCACGTTTTGAGGTCCCCTGAATCCAAAAAAGTGGTTTTCGCGACATGGTCTGTCTGTGGGTGGGTGGGTGGGTGGGTGGGTGTGTGTGTGTGTGTCTGTGTTCACTTTTAAGCATGAAGGAATTGAGCTATGAGGCTGAAATTTTATATTTAAGTTAAACACCCCCCGGGACCGGAAAAATAAGCTTTTAATCAAAATCGGCCAAAGAGTACTAGTACTTTACTGATGTACTTTTTCAGTTTTTTTCGATTTTCTCAAAATTCGCTCTAACGATTTTGATTAAAATTCAAAAATCAATTATTTTTTAGATGCTCTTTCAAATGTATATTCTCGTTTTGCTCTCAAAATTGTTTGAAGCACACTTTACTCTTGTGCTTCATAGGAAAGATAGGAGAAATGGTTGTCATGGTTACAAAATATAAATATTTTCCCATACTTATAAATTTTACATCTGAATTCAAATATTCCCTACTGCCGGGAACTAAATACATGTCGACACAAAAAATCTGGTGTGACAAGCACAGTACACAACTTTCGATTACCGAAGGTAAGAGAAAGTTGTGTGCTGTGCGCCAGTCACACCAGATTTTTTTAATTTTATTGTTTGTATTGTATTTATTTAAGTATTAGTTGGCCGTCCCGGTCATAGTGTGGAATTAGGTTAGTTTTTATGGTCAAGCCCTCAGGAACCCTTTTTCAATATTCCCAGAGGTTTATTAAAGGTCAAAAAGTTTTTATTAAAACTTTATTTTACCCCAGACAATTTTCGTTCACTTGCTCAAAATAGAGAGAGTACAAAAAACATCTAGTTATTTTAGCCAAACACTGAAGAAGTCCTACAGCAAGTGGACGAAACATTGTCCGGGGTCAAATAAAGTTTTATTAAAAATTTTAGACTTTTAATGAAGCTCTTATGTGTTAACATATATTATATGTTATAATTTAGAGTCTATATGAATTCAGATGTCGATTTTAATATTCGTAATCTTCTTATTATTATAGGCAATACATAATATAATTACGTATATTAATACGTTAATTAATTCCAACATTTCAGAATCACTGCATTTTAAATATTTAAAAATCTGGTGTGACTGGCGCACAGCACACAACTTTCTCTACCTTCGGTAATCGAAAGTTGTGTACTGTGCTTGTCTCACCAGATTTTTTGTGTCAACATGTATTTAGTTTCCGACAGTACGGTACATTCGATTTTCAAGATGTAAAATTTATAAGTATGGCAAAATATTTATATTTTGTTACCATAGCAACCATAGGAGAAATTCCTATCTTTCCTATGGAGAACAAGAGTAAAGTGGTCTTCAGAAGATTTCAATCACAAAATGAGAATATACATTTTATAGAGAATCTAAAAAATAATTGATTTTTGAATTTAAAAAAAAATCGTTGGAGCAAATTTTGAGAAAATCGAAAAAAACTGAAAAAGTGCATCAGTAAAGTACTAGTACTCTTTGGTCGATTTTGTTCAAAAGCTTCGTGTCACGTCCCATGGGGGGTGCCTAACTTAAATATAAAATTTCAACCTCCTAGCTCTTTTCGTTCTTGAGATATTTTGTTCACAGACACACACACACACAGACAGACACACACACAGACACACAGACAGACAGACCATGTCGCGAAAACCACTTTTTTGGATTCAGGGGACCTCAAAACGTGAAGATCCATCAAAATCTCGACATCGAATTTTTGACATGAAACCAATACTTTCTCTCTCTATATATATTAACATATATATAGAGGTAAGAGAAAGTAAAAATTTAACTGTATGTGTGAGTGTGTGTTTATTTATTTTCGTCATACTTTCCTTGGGTTTTGGGGCGCTTTTCTGCGTTTCGTTTGCGATTTTTGTTGATTGAAGGCTTACCTACCTTCCGTGAGTGTCCGCGTTTCGCGACCGGCTAGAGAAAAAAGTGGAAATGCATTTTAGAATTAAATGGGGCCGTCCCGGTCATAGTGGTTAGTTTTTATGATCAAGCCTTCGTTGAGCAGAAAGAAACAGTCTAAAAAGTAAGTTAAAGAAATTTTCAATATTTTTCATAAAATATTACTAAACTTCAATGATACGAGTATAAACTAATCCTTTAATTCTTCTTTTGTTTTAGAAGTTACAGTGGGAGTTTAGGACCTAACCAACCGGATCTTTTCGTAAGTAATATTAAGCTAAATCATTATTTAAAAGAAGAGGAATATTTATTGGAGTAATTGGACCAAGGTGTTGTGGTTAGAGAACAACAATAAAATTTATTGTTGTTTGCTTTATTCTAAGGTCTGGCGACTGGCTAGCAACAGTTTCGGTAGCCCAACTACCATCTTCAGGCCTGCAAAATACATACTTACATATATAATTATTACATAAGCTGCCTGTTAACAATGTTATGTTATTATATGTAAGTAAATTAAATAAAAATGTATTTTGCAGCCAAGATGGTAGTCGGGCTACCGAAACTGTTACTAGCCAGTCGCCAGACCTTAGAATAAAGCAAACAACAATAAATTTTATTGTTATTCTCTAACCACAACATCTTGGTCCAATTACTGCAATAAATATTCCTCTTTTTTAAATAATATTGATAATTGCACCAATCCAATGGTTAAGCTAAATCTATTGAAAAACAGCTTACTTATATTTTAATCGTAAAAAAATTCGACTTACAGATTTTGATGATTGAATTCATCCAAATTTGTGCTGGATTTGACAACAAATCTACATTTGCTCAATTTTTTTTTTTTTTACAGATACAAATTATTAATTAGGAACAGACTTTTATTAAAATTTGTTATTAAACTTCACCCAAATGAGAGACAATTATTTTCCGAATAAATAAATAAATTAATAAAAATATTTTTAATCTTGATTTTAATTTAATTATATGATAAATTATGATTATTATAGGCAATACATAATTTAATTTAATTATAGAATATGGAATTCATTTAGCATGATGAAGGCTATAAGTCACAGGATGTCGCTCATCATCTCTTCTTTGGCATGAATACCGATATCCGGTAAAAAAAGAGAAAGAGAGAGAAACAATGAATTAAAACCTGGTGAGGCGACTTCATTCCATTCATTCATCAAAAGTTTACTCATTAGTTGGAAAAATTCATTCATGTGTTTTTCAATCTCTTTCTCTTTGTTTCTCTATCTTTTTCCGTCCTGGTTCGACCAGTGAGCATGTTCCCTCTCTGTCTTCATGTGCGTGTTCAAGAAAACCTAGACTCTTCTTTGAACAAGCACCAAGGTTTTCCTCTCTTAATGAATTACTTAATATATTGTATTTATATATTACGATAAAAAATAATATTAGAGTATAAAAATTGTTCTTGTCTTTATAAAAGTTATGATCTCAATTCCCAATGCACTCTTATTTTTAAAAAATCTGGTGTGACTGGCGCACAGCACACAACTTTCTCTTACCCTTCGGTAAGAGAAAGTTGTGCACTGTGCTGGTCACACCAGATTTTTTGTGTCGAGATATATTTAGTTTCCCATAGCACCTTGGTTTCAAACTTGCATTTTAAATGTTGATTGCTTGAAATAAACTATGGTTATTTTTCAAAATTTTAATCTCATATTTGGACATTTTATACACAATATAGAATCGTAAATAAATACAAAATTTCATAAGAATTGGAAAAAAAATTTTAAATGCGTAAAAAGTTCCAAAGGGGACCCCCTTTTGAATCGAAATTAACATACAAATCCCTATAGGAAATTAACATTGGCCAAATGCGAAGATAAGGTAGAAAAATTTAAAACGCGTAGAAAGAGAGAAGATAGTTTTGTGAGAGAGAGAGATATGTTTTCTCCGAAAAAAAAAATGGGCGTTTAAATAATAATTGATTTTTTTTTTTTTTTTTTTTTAAAAAAAACACTCATACTTTTTTCTCATTCACACTCACACTCACACACACATTCACACAGTCTTTTCGGCAACTCAGGCCATTTAAGACTTTTTACGATATCCGTTATTGATAAATATGCATATATGGGGTCCAGGCATTCTTATTTAAGCCATTTGGTATCCAATTGGCTTAAATAAAATCATCGGACTGCCTGGGGTCCGAACCCGCGACGTTTGGTATATGAGGTTAGCACGCTAACCTCTACACCAAGCCCCGAGGGCATAATTGATTTTTAATCTAATAAAAAGAAAAAGATTTAAATTCGGTTACCATGGCAACCATTTATTTCTCCTATCTTTCCTATGAAGCACAAGAGTAAAGTGTGCTTCAAACAATTTTGAGGGCAAAACGAGAATATACATTTGAAAGAGCATCTAAAAAATAATTGATTTTTGAATTTTAATCAAAATCGTTAGAGCGAATTTTGAGAAAATCTAAAAAAACTGAAAAAGTACATCAGTAAAGTACTAGTACTTTTTGGCCGATTTTGATTAAAAGCTTATTTTGTCGGTCCCGGGGGGTGTTTAACTTAAATATAAAATTTCAGCCTCATAGCTCAATTCCTTCATGCTTAAAATTGAACACAGCACACACACACACACACACACACACACACACACACACACACACACACACACACACACACACACACACAGACAGACAGACCATGTCGCGAAAACCACTTTTTTGATTCAGGGGACCTCAAAACGTGAAGATCCATCAAAATCTCGACATCGAATTTTTGACATGAAACCAATACTTTCTCTCTATATATATATTACATATATACATAGGTAAGAGAAAGTAAAAAAGTATTTGAAATGGGAATTTAAGACCTGTTTTACTTTCTCTTACCTCTATATATATGTTAATATATATAGAGAGAAAGTATTGGATTCATGTCAAAAATTCCAGGTCGAGATTTTGATGGATATACACGTTTTGAGGTCCCCTGAATCTGTCTGTGTGTGTGTCTGTGAACAAAATATCTCAAGAACGGAAAGAGCTAGGAGGGTGAAATTTTATATTTAAGTTAGGCACCCCCCCTGGGACGAGACACGAAGCTTTTAAACAAAATCGACCAAAAAGTTCTAGTACTTTACTGATTCACTTTTTCAGTTTTTTCCGATTTTCTCAAAATCCGCTCCAACGATTTTTTTTTTTTAATTCAAAAATCAATTATTTTTTAGATTCTCTTTCAAATGTATATTCTCATTTTGTCATTGAAACCTTCTGAAGACCATTTTATTCTTGTACTCCATAGAAAAGATAGGAGAAATGGTTGCCATGGTAACAAAATATAGATATTTTCCCATACTTATAAATTTTACACCTTGAAAATCGAATGTACCGTACTGTCGGAAACTAAATACATGTCGACACAAAAAATCTGGTGTGACACGCACAGAACACAACTTTTGATTTCCGAAGGTAAGAGAAAGTTGTGTGCTGTGCGCCAGTCACACCAGATTTTTATTTTATGTAAGCGAGTTGAATAACTGAATCAATATGTAGATGAATAACTGAAGTAATTTTTTTGAGAATAAATCCTTAACGAAATTTGGTTCAAGTTTGGAGTCAAATCACCAAATACACATTGAAATTTTTTTCTCAAATCCTTTCTATATAAAAAGTTATATAATAAAAATTATTTTAATTTACATTAAAAGAAAAAAAAAAAAAAAACAATATCAATTGAAAATAGCAAAACTCAAGCTGAATACAAACTCGTCATTTCTATTAAAACCCTGATTGATGTCTTAAAACTTATTCGCCTATAAAATTATAATTACTTCATGAATATTTTTTATGCATTAAATTAAGATAAATTATAAAAGGTTGATTCCAAAATTGATGACTCTACTTTTTTTGTGATCATTGAAAGGTATTTCTCTAACCTTGGATAATTCTTTTATATGATCCTTTAGTCTTAAATAAAATGGGCATATCAAATTATGACTCATTTTCATAATAGCTAATTAGCATTTTAAGGAGTCAATAAAATAGAGAAAAAGAAAGCTAATTTTTTTTGTAATTAACTCATCAAGTGAAGAATAAATAGTTGACAGCTGACAGGATAACGGATGAATAAAATTTCCTATACAATCCAAAAATATTGACTGGGAATTTCGTTCCTTGGACTTTTTGTCTTTTGAAATTTTTTTCAAAAAAATCTCTTCGGCCTTTTGTAGGACCAGGGGCGCCGGAACGAATTTGAATCAGAGGGGGGGCAAAAAATTTTTTTTTAGAAAATTAAAATAATTTAATATGTTTAAATAGTATAAAACAAAAACAAATCTACTATAAAACTTTAAAAATTTTAAATAAAATCACAATTTTAATAAAATTAAAATTTTAAAAAATTTGGTAGTGATTTTTCAAAAATTTTTGGAAAAAATTTGGAAAAAAATGAATTTTTTACTCTTTTAATTTAGAAGATTTTATTTTTCAAAAGTAAAAATATATCATTTTTAAT
>JAKCPI010014242.1:0-20498 GCA_023213315.1 Euborellia annulipes | reverse complement strand
TAGTTGGCATATGAATTAATAAATATTTAGTCATACAAAATCTTCCCCTGGCATCACCAGATGAAGGATTTTGTATTTCGTTAGGCTCCTCATGACATGACCAAAATATGGCAGTTTCCATCTTCTGCATGTTGAGGAGCTGTTCTCTCTCTTCTTTCGACGCGGCTTAAAACTTCACCATTGGTTACGTGTTCTTAATAGTCGTCGTTAGATCCCCCATCTCAAATGCTTCTCTGTTACTCGGGCCATTTCATATATTTAAACAGGGAGCACATAGCACTCTACCCGTCCTAATTTTTGTGGCGAGGGAGAGATCTCTACAGCATGTGGCGCAGGTAGATCTTGCTATTTCTATACGTGCTCTTATTTCCTTATTAAACTTCCACTGGTTGTTTAGGGTGCTTCCCAGATACACGTAGTTATCCACTCTTAATCTCTCGCGAGCCTAATAGCAGCCTGCCAGGGGAATGAATTTTAAAGCTTCATTTGTTTTTAGGTTTTGTTTTGAATTTCACTTTATTACTTATAGGAACGGAAGGTAGAGCATTATAGCTTCCTGGGTATTATTCTTTAGTTAGACTTCTCCATTCAAATCAACATTGCTATAGGCACTCCAAACTTTTCAGTATTCAATGTAAAGAGTAAAAAATAAAATAATTGACATTATTAAATCACCAACCGAAGTATATATTCCTTTCAATCTAAATCAGCGGTTCCCAACTGGTTTGGTGGGCCGTCGAAGAGTTTAAGATAATAAAAATTGAACAAAATATTTGGCAAAATGTGTCAAATTCTGCGGTTGGAAACCACTGATGTAAATTAACTTTAGTTAGGTAACTCCAAAAAAAAAAAAAAAAAAAAAAAACAATACTTGATTACTTTAAAGAAAAGTTTAATAATAGTATTACTATACAAAATATTTTATAAAATAAAATTATTAATTTTTCTACAAATTGTTATTATTCAAGTTTTTTATAAATATTAAAAAAAAAAAAGATGTTTTATAACAATTAAAATTTAATATTGTTAATTGATTTAAAAATTTACTTTTAATCATTATTATAACAAAAAAAAAAAAAAAAAACTTTCCAATTTAAAAATTTAATAAAATAGTTTAATGCCAAATTCCTCTATAGAGAATATTCTCTTGTTAATAAAAATTTATTTTTTTAATCTAAAAAATAAAATATAAGCTCCATAAAAAAATAATATTTATTGTTGGTAAAAGTTTATTGTATGGGATATTGACATATTTGTGCAGGCTAAAAAAAATATATAACAGATATACGAATCGAGTCTAGAATACTATTGCGTAATGTAATGTAATTGCGATGATATCTGTAAAAATAACGAAAATTTTGTAGAAATACGAAAACCACATTAAGCATTAAAAAATGTATTATTACTTTTTTGGGTTTTTTCTTTCTCAATTGTAATTTAGATGCAAAAAATCTTGTGCAAAACCTCTTCTGATTGAGATAACTAGAGAAATTTATGAAATAGAATAGAAAAAATAACTAATAATTTTAATGAAAATTGTTTATTTATTTTTTTTTAATAATGAACGATAAAGGAGCTAAATTCATAATAATTAAAAAAAAAAAAGAATACTTTTTTTGTATAAATATAAGATAACCATCATTTACCAAAATCAGTGAGCCTGCTCTTTTAAATATAGTTGTTAGGTTTTTTATATAGAACAGAACCTACCATATTCTACCGAGAGACTCGGGGGCTTCACTGGAAGTTGTTCTTAAGGCAGGGGCGTATATAAGGGGGGGGTGCCCCCCCCCGAAATTCCCTAAATACATATACATATATAGGAATATAGAGCCAATAATGGGTCTCGCCCCCCCCCCCGAAAGTAGGCTCCACAAAAGGAAATGTTCCGCGAACGGTACACAAAAAAATTTTGGTTCCACGGATGGTGCCGCGGCCGGCAAAAATTTAGCGCCTCTAAAAAAAGAAGATAAAATATTTTTTTCGGACAGGAAAAAATTTGGTACCGCGCAAGAGAAAATGTTCCGCAAGCGGCAAACGAAAAAATTTTTGGTTCCGCGCAAAAATTTCGCGTCTCTAAAAAAAAGGTAAAATATTTTTTCGGACGGGAGAAATTTTAGTTCCGCGAAAGAGTAAATGTTCCGCAAGCGGCAAACGAAAAAATTTTTGAGATCAGGCCCCCCCCCCCCCCCGAAAAAAATTTCTATATACGCCCCTGTCTTAAGGATAGCAAACGCAAGTCATTTTCCTAGACAAAAGTCAGTGAATACTAAAACATAAAGTTAGCTCTTTTATCGTTCATTATTAAAAAAAAAAAAAAAAAAATCAATTATTATAAATATTAATTATTTTTTCCAACTCTATATCATTAATTTCTTTAGTTATCTCAATCAGAATTAGGCATCTAAATTACAATGAAGAAAAAACCTAAAAAGTAATAATACAATTTTTAATGGTTAATGTGGTGGTCTTCGTATTTATTCAAAATTTTCGTTATTTTTACATATATTTCGATCAAATTGGCTTAATGC
Organism: Euborellia annulipes; assembly: GCA_023213315.1. Classification (NCBI taxonomy): domain Eukaryota; kingdom Metazoa; phylum Arthropoda; class Insecta; order Dermaptera; family Anisolabididae; genus Euborellia; species Euborellia annulipes. Next base: position 17,967 of record JAKCPI010014242.1, on the reverse strand, counting down.
CCCTAAATGAGGGGGTATTTTCTTATAAAAACTTGCCAATATTAATGAAATCGTCGTTACCGTATTCTAGAGTTTAGCCTAATTTATAACACAAACTCACTTTATAGCCAAAAATGCCCATCTCCCATACAATGTAACTTATTAAATAATAAAACTTCTATAAATATATGAGATTAATGAATATGAACAAAAAAAAAAAAAATATATTTAGAATTTATTCCAAGCTCGAATTCCCAAATAATCAGTGTACTATACTCTTTAAATTTTATCTAGATGAAAAAAAAATGATATGTAGATGTTATAATGTTCAAAATGAAATATTTTATTGTATTGAACATCTAAAAAAAAAAAAAAATCTATTTCATCATATTTAATTAATAATAAAAAAAAAAAACAAAAAAAAAAACACACTGTTATTATTAGCTCACACATATCTGATGATTTAGTGCCAATTTTCAATGTCAGATCTATTTTTTGGAGCAAAAATTTTGTTTTTGTAATTATTCTATGTATATATTTGGAGGGGCAAAAAAATTATCACTTATAAACCATAATTGTCTGTAGTTTATAGTTTAGTTTTCCCTTTTTTTTTTTTTGCAAAATAAATTTAAGTCTAATAGATTTAATTTTACTTTACTTTTTTTTAATTAAATTTTTGTATTTAATAAATATTTTTAGAAAAATGTGCCAAAATTAAATGTGCTGTTGATTAATTTTGTTCAAAGATCTTCATCCTTGTTTATTTGATAAATGTGCGATAAACCTGCGAGAAAAAAAAATTTTATTTTTATAATTTGGTATCATTTAAAACTTTATTTATGTACAAAATTTTACTGTATTTATACACGGGTCAAAATCACAAATAAAATTCCGAGATTACTTCCAGATTTGTGTGCAAGAACATGTAGTCATAGATTATATATATAATTTCCCAGCCGTGGAAACTTTCAAGAACATTGGATATAAACACTTCGACAAAAAAGTCGTAACACTTGATCGCTTTAAGAAATTTATACTAATATTTATAGAGTTCTAAGTAAATGTATCTCAAATACAAATCCAACATTACATTTTATATAAAATAAAAAAAATAAAAACAAAAACGTGCTTTTTTTGATTATCGCCAAAATAAAAAAAGTTTTATAATATTTTCATTATTTTTCTTTCTTCCTTATTTTGAATTAATATCCATTAATAAACATATCGGAAATATGCCGATTAGTGCCACAATTAGTTTATTTTAGTTTAGATTAGTAGATATATTTAAAATTTATCTGTCAAATAGTTAATCACTCTTGCAAAAGATGGCAGGCTAGTCTAACAGCCGGTATACTAGTAGCCTATATCTGGCCTATATATATTTTTATGCTTTTATAAAAGATACATAATATATAATAACATTAATAAAGTATTTATTGAAGTTGGGAAGAATAAAACCAGCGTTGTCGAACATCCTTTACACTTTTATTCTAGGCAGACGTTTCGGTAACCATAACGGTTGTCATCTTCAGTGCCAATGAAAGCTACAATTAAAATTTTTTATGATGAGCGTTTAACATTTCTGCATTGAAAATTATATATTATACATTGTAATTAACTTACTTTTTAAGGTGTCCCTGTATAAGATTATCATATATGACAGGGACACCTTAAAAAAGTAAGTTAATTACAATGTATAATATATAATTTTCAATGCAGAAATGTTAAACGCTCATCATAAAAAATTTTAATTGTAGCTTTCATTGGCACTGAAGATGACAACCGTTATGGTTACCGAAACGTCTGCCTGAATAAAAGTGTAAAGGTGTTCGACAACGCTGGTTTTATTCTTCCCAACTCCAATCTCACATACCCAGCATACAACTTAATTTAAAGTATTTATTGTTAAAAGATCAAGGAAAATCAACCAAATGCATTAAATTATTAGCTACCATTCTGACATCTCTTGGCAAATTTTCGTAAAAGGTGTTTTTTTTTTTTTGCTTACTTTTTAAGACACACAACGCCATCTTATCGACAAAAACATGCGTAACATCTACTTCCTGAACCCCATTAAATCAAGTTTTCTTATGAAAAAAACAACAAAGTGTTTCGCCTTTTTTTATTCGCAGCGTTAGGGTAAATTTTCTTCCTTGTTCTCAAAGGCAAACCCAATTCTCTGAGACATCAACTGACCAAACTTGGGGACCAGCAAGACTCCGAAAACAAACCACTGCCACCACCTTTAAAAATGGCTCTAAAAGAAAAGTCGAATTTATCTCAACCACCAACCTGACTTAAACCGAGAAAACTTAACTTGATACTGCGCATCAAAAATAACATAACATTTTGTTCCTTCTTAAGAAATCCTGTTCTAATCTACCTTAATGATACTCTAATTTAAGAAACATTTAATATGAAATATCTTATACATTTCTAAGTAAATTTAACACAAATACAAATAATCAATTTAATATAATTTAAATAAAATAAAGAAAAATATGTCAATTTTCAATTTGAGGGACAAATCAACATAATCTCGTCTCGATATGTTTCGTCATTAATTTAAAATTTTGTTTTTAAAAGAATTTCCAATAAAATAGTCATAAAAGAACTGAAATGGAAAGATTATTTTAAAATGTTAGAAAATTGGCGTTAATAACAAAATTTCAACATTTTTGTCTTTGTTTTATTTAAATTATAAATATTTGTTAAAATTATATGGATTTGTGTTAAATTTACTTAGAAATGGATAAGATATTTCATATATATAAAATGTTTCCTAAATTAGAGCATCATTAAGGTAGATTAGAACAGGTCTTTTTAAGAAGAAACAAAGTGTTGCGTTTTCTCTGACGCGGAGTGTATATATATATATATATATATCGACGCTCTCAGTAGAAAAGAGTCAAACTCCACTTTTTTTCAAAAATCATTTTTTTATATTTTCTGTTGAAGAATATCATTCTCCTTCTGCCCTGGACTGGGTAAGAGCGTAATTCAAATTTTTCAGTTAGAAAAGTGTTTAACAGTGGCTCTAACAATGACAATGAAATGTTTTTTGGCTCTCCTGAAAAATAAACAAAAATGGAGTTAGGCACTTTGCTAATTAGAACGTCGATATATATATATATAATCTACAAATAGAGCGTATCTTTTAAATGATCTCAAATTAAATTCCCATGGTTATATCAGTTCGTAAATAGCATATTTTTAATATTTTAGATGAAGATCTTTGGTTGTTTAGCAAGTCCATGTATTGCTGTTATAGCTAGTTAATAAGAAATTATTTTATTATTGAAATTGGGTTATCAATTTCATTCTTTAAATAAAAAAAAAAAATGCATTTATTATACTCACTTTTTAGTTAGATAAAATATAATATTTTATTAATTATCAATAAGATATGATGTTTATCCTTATTCTTGAAATTTACATTATATCTTTGTAAATATATTTATGAAATAAACTCTATTATCTACGACAATTCAATCACAATTTTCTTCTTATGAAATAATTAAACCACATAATTGCTGTTCCGGCACTTAAGCTGAACCTAAAAATTGGAAATTTATTATATACTGTATATATATATATATATATATATATATATTTAATTCAAGTTGTGATCAGAATGGAATCAATCAACATCAGTCGACGAATATTTCCGAGGGTTAGCGAAGCATCTTTTGTTTTCAATCTTTATACAGGGTGCAAACTTCCTTATTTTAAAAAATTATAAAACAAAAAGTATTGGCGATATCATTTTAATTTTTTTTTTTTTTTTACAACGTACAGGGTGCTTCAAAAAGGACTTTACAACTTTGAAAATTCATATACATTTATAAAGAGAACCTACACACACACACACAGTCATAATTCCAAAACTGTTTTTTTTTTTCTTGACTCAGGGAGGTCTAAAACGTGGATAATCATCGAAGTCGAATTTTTGTATCTCTTTATATACCGGGTGTCCCAGGTGTCACGCACCCCATTGTTGGGATCGAAAGAGAAAAATATTCTGAGCCCAAAAAATCCATGTTTGGAATTTTTTGATTAAGTAGTTAATTAGTAATTAATTAAATAAAAGTGACCAATCAGGAGGGCGCTACAGAAGAATAGAAAATAAGTGGGATAGTAGTAGATAAATGACAGAAAAGCTTCACGTTAATTCTTTTGGATAATTAATGAAATAATAATTATTATAGTTAGTTTTTCATTTTTGTATTTCAATAATAATAATTATTATTTTATTAATTAACCAAAACAATTAACGTGAAGCTTCTCTGTCATTTCTCTACTACTATCTCACTTATTTTCTATTCTTCTGTAGCGCGCTCCTGATTGGTCACTTTTATTTAATTAATTACTAATTAACTACTTAATCAAAAAATTCCAAACATGGATTTTTGGGCTGAGAATATTTTCTCTTTCGATCCCAACAATGGGGTGCTTGACACCTGGGACACCCGGTATATACCGTATATATAATATACGAGAAAGTAAAGAAAATTTAAATATCTCCAATACTTTTTGTGATATCATTGTTTAAAATAAACAAGTTCCCGCGGCGCACTCTCTATTTTTCACTTTTATGGTAATTTTTGTTTCTTTATAATTCATTAGAAATTTAATTTTTTTCGATTGATGTTAGTTCCATTTAGATAAGAGCCTTAACTTGCCATGTCACTATATAGGATAAATGTTCGTTTCTCAGATTAACTCTAGTTTGGCCTCCAATTGGTCCGCCGGAGACAGTCGCTGTCGAAGAGGCATCCAAATAAACGGGCTCCGCGTTTGTCATCTCGGCCATTTTATTTATATCCCTAGAAATTAGTTCACTGATTAAGAATTGACGAGATTTGAAGTGGAGAAGAGCAGCCAGGAAGGAAGTCTCTATTGAATAAACTGCTTTAAACAAAACGTTTCGGCCAGATTTATTGATCCATCTTCAGTTGTCAATTTTTTTGAATAAACACTGCACATAAGCGAATCAATCTAATATTGCCATTAGGCCTACAATGTAAATAAATAAAATATCGGTATGAGGTTAATTTTTAATTATTCAAGGGCTGTGACTGTAGGCTTAATGGTCTGTTCACAGCAAAACTTAAAGAAAAATGATTTTTTGAAAATTGTGGAGGCTCGTGGTTAATCGGATAAGCTGCGGATTACGAACCTAGAGTTGCCCATCCAATTCAGGTTCAAATCCCACTTGACGTGAAAATTGTCAAACCAGGGCCGGCAAATTAAATTTTGCCCCCCCCCCCACACCCCCCTAAAAAATCTCCTAGTTCCGGCCCTGTGTCAAATATTGCCAATGTCCCCTCCGTTATTGGAGTTTATCTCTGTTGAGCGATTGTAAAAAAATAAAAAAAAATGAATGCATTTTCTTTACGTTTTGCTGTGAGCAGATCACATGCTGAATGTTGTCGCTGTTTATACAAATATCCACACACCGCCGGCTCTGAATATGCTCTAGACAATAATTGCTTCTGAAAGTAGTGGGACCCATAGGGGGCCATGGATTACCCGCGGGGGGGGGGGGGCCGCGAAGAGTCGCCTTTGTAACAACAAACTCATTAATCAAAAGATAATAACCGTGTTTATTTTTTTTTCACGCTTTTACTGCTATGATTAGTAAATGCATGCATTGCATGTATGCATGCAATTCAAAATTATAAATAGTTTTTAACCAAAGAGAATGCCCCCGGGCTTGGCGTAGTTGGTAGCACGCCTACCTTGTATACCAAGGGTTCGGGGATACCAAATAGCTTAAATAGGAATGCCTGGACCCTAGTATCGTTTAAAATCTTATATGGCCTAAGGTTCCGAAAAAGACTGGGTGTGTGTGGGAAGCCGTGAGATATTGGGTTCCAAGAGGGCCGTGACTTCAAAGAGTTTAAGAAGAAATGCGGAAATTAAAATAAAAGAAAATTTAGCTTCAAACATTTTGTTGTTTTTCTGATTCCATCCATCACTATGATGTTAAGGCAAATTTCGAAATTTGCTTCAGGCTTTTTATTTAACCTCATATCTATATTTTATTTATTTACATTGTAATCACGCAAATGGTGTTTTTGAATGATTCGCTTATGGGCAGTACTTATTTAACAATACTATTTCCAAAAAAGACTCTTAGACAACCGAAGATGGCTCAATAGATTTGGCCGAAACGTTTTGTTTAGAGGAGCGTGAGATTTCTTTCCTGGCTGCTTTCCTCGTTTACTATAAACTATAAAAAAAATAAGCCAAAATTAATAGTTAATAAATATCCTGAAACAGATAACGGAGCGTACAAGTATTACGTAACGCAATTTTTGAAAATTTTTGACCCCCCCCCCCCCTAGACGTTACGTAACGCTCAAGTAGCCATTTTTATCTAAAAGTCACAATTATGTTGCGCAAAGTACCCGAAAGTCGCTAAAATACCAGTTACGTAACGCGTTGTTCAACCCCCTCCCCCCTTGTAACGAATGGTAACGTTTTACGATACCCCCTCCCCCCAAATTGCGTTACGTAATACTTGTACGCACCCTAACCGAATGTATTAGAGTAGACTCTTGCTAATCCGTACTTAGATACTCCGCCAAACCGGCTAATCCGGCGTGTTGAAAAGCCATTTAAATTTTTTCACCTTTAATTTTGTTAGATATTAATTAGAAAGAATTCTCGAGAACAAACATGCCAAATTAGAAATGCAATGTGGCAAAATAATTTTAATTATTTTAAAAATTTGTGTTTGGAGGACATAAAAGCAATGATTATATTAAAGGTTTCGGGTAATCCGGTCCCTTTTAGGCCGGATTAGCAAGACTCTACTTTATTTGTGTTGTATATTTCATTTTATGCAGTAATCGTTGGTCTTAATTGTTTCAATCAAAATATATTCCAATTACCTATAAAACCAGTTGTCCTTTGTGTTTTCAGGCATAAACGGCGCTCTATTCTCATTAAGTCTTACTATTCCGACAAGTTCTGTTTCTCCGGAAATTTGCCCTTGTAATCTGGATTGTGGATTTTTTTGATCATGTGGCACCCATCCGCGGTTTATTAGAATTGTTATACTGAAAAAAGAGAATAATTAAATGGAATTGTAATAAGTTTGAATGAAGCATCCTCAATATGACAGAAGGACGATGAACAAACAAACCACAGATATAATATATTAGATTGGGACCATAAATATATATATATATATGTTTTTTATTGAAAAAAAAAAAATATATATATATATACAATTAATAAATTGATGGTTATATTGGTATTCGTGTATATATATATATATATATGCAAAGATAAGTTTTCTCGGGTTAAGTCGCGTGGGATGCTGAGATTTACTCGACGTTTCGGCTTTCCTTTTGGAGCCATTTTCAAGAGAAGGAGGTGGGGTTGTTTACGGGGTCGCAGTCTTCCTGGTCCCCAGGTCAATTTGGTGGATGACTCAGAGGTGTGGATTGGTCTCTGAGAGCTGGAGGAAGGTTGGGTATGTGTAATTGTGTTCGGTTTAGATTGACCCCGTAAACAACCCCCCCCCCTCCTTCTCTTGAAAATGGCTACAAAAGGAGAGCCGAAACGTCGAGTAAATCTCAGCACCCCACGCGACTTAACCCGAGAAAACTTATCTTTGCATACATCCGGTCGCGGAAACCTTCCATAACATATATATATATTAGGGTGTCCCTTATTTTTCGATTTTTATTTTTTTTTTGGTTATACCCTCTAATTTTTTTACTTATATTATAAAACACTCGTAAATAAAATTTGACCCCATTTGGAGTTCATTTACCTCCCCCGACCGTCTTGGGCGGGATTTTGAAAATTTTTATTTTTTTGCGTATACGTTCTCATTTTGTTTATTATATTAAAAAATACCCACAAATCAAATTTTACGTCAATCGGAGTTCATTTAGCCCCCCCGACCCCCCTGTGAAAAAATTTCGAAATTTTTTTTTTCTCGGATAGGTTATAATTTTGTTGATTCTATTAAAAAACACTCGCAAAATAAATTTTACATCATTCAAAGTTCATTAACTACCCCCTACCCCCCTTGAAACATGCCCAGTTAGGTGAGAGAGTATTGGCGCGCTCCCGCGGCGACTTCCTATCTTTAATATGCAATTATTTAATTTTGTTGAAATAATTTGATTAGAAAATAATAAAACAAGAAATTAAATACCAATATTTACTTAAAAGTACAAAAAAGTAATAAATTTTGTTGATATTTCCTTTTTTTTTACAGTCGGGATAAAAATGCCTCCTTTCTGCTCCAGCTCACAACGTTGAAGGAATGGCTTTTGGTCTCCCTCAACGATTATTATGAAAGTTTTCTATTAGCATTACAGCCCTTTCAGCTGTATCATTCACAGCTTTTAGAGAAAGAACTGGTCTTTTGACTTCTAAATCTGCCACGAGAGAGGATTCTCTTCAAAAAGAGTGTCGTTCTACCTTCAATGGAGAATATCTTTTTACGAAATCCTATCGACTTTTCTTCTTTAAATTAATTACCATATTCGTTTTTGTTTGGACGTCAACTTCACCATCCAAAAGAGATATAATGATCACTTCGCTAGTTAAATTATATTAGGGAAAAATTTTCTTAAGGCTGCTTTAAAAATGATCGGAACCTTTCGTAATCTTGTAATGCTTTCAGAAAGCTAAAATCTTGAAAACTTGCCTTTACTGCCGAAATACATTGAATCCATAGCTTAACATACGTCGTTGTCATAAAGAAACAGATATCTGGTAGTCCTTGTTTGTCTGGGTTGCTCAATCTAACCCTAAATTTCCTCCAAATATAATTTAACTGAAGAAGAGGTCTTTTTCTTTACTGGGTATATCGCTTTTGGATGATAAAATTGACAAACAAAAACGAAGATAAATAAGAAATTATACATATAATATATAAGATATTATATACATCACGTGATTCTGAATGATCTCAAATAACCGAATACCGTGCTGTGGTCCAGCGGTTAGGGCACACTGAATATAAATCAGTGGATTCGTGGTTCTTACTCCGGGCAGCACCCTATCGTTTGTTGGATATTTTTGAATTAACCCATATATAATAATTGCGGAGTGTCCGTCTGTCTGTCTGTCTGTCTGTCCGTCCGTCTGTCTGTCTGTCCGTCTGTCACGCTCTGTTTGACCAACTTCCCGTTGGAATTTTGAAACGAAATTTTGCAGTCTTATAGAGGACGTTATGGAGAGTCCCGAAAAATACTCGGGTCCCGAAATTCCTATAACTTTTTGAGTTATTAATTCCTAAAGTTACGATTTCTCCCATAGGAAATGTACAGAGAAATATTTTTGTATTCTTTTCATTTGTGTATTCCATGAATGTAAACAAATCCTCAAGCAGGCACTGGACTGGAATACGTAGTAATAATAATTTTCTTTTTATAATTAAGAAAGGCGAAGGCCCCCGAGTTTGGCGTAGTAGGTAGCGTGCCTACCTCCTATACCAAACGTCGCGGGTTCGGACCCAGGCAGTCCGATGATTTTATTTAAGCCATTTGGATACCAGATGGCTTAAATAGAAATGCCTGAACCTACAATAGATAATATATATTACAACGGTTATCGTCAAAGTCTTAAATGGCCTGAGTTGCCGAAAAGACTGTGTGAATGTGTGTGTGAATGGGAGTGTGAATGAGAAAAAAGTGTGAATGTTAAAAAAAAAAAAATAAAAAATAATTTTCTTTCATAATTAAGAAAAGGCGAGGGTCCGCCGCAGGCGCGCCCGAGCCAGCGGCTGGGGGTCCAGGGGGCGTAGCCCCCTGTCTAGACCGCCAGCCCGTTTCTCATAATTAAGAAAGGCGAGGGTCCGCCGCAGGCGGGCCCGAGCCAGCGTCTGGGGGTCCAGGGGGCGTAGCCCCCTGGCTAGATTCGCGAAGCCCGCCGAAGGCGGGCGGCGCGGCTAGTAAATATTAAATTGTAAAAACGAAGATGGTAGGTAATTTAAAAGAAGAAGAAAAGTCAATAGGATTTAGTAAAAAAGATTATGCTCCATTGAAGGCTGAACAACACTATTTTTGAAGAGAATCCTCTCTCGTAGCAGATTTAGAATTCAAAGGCCAGTTCTTTCTCTAAAAGCTGTGAATGATACAGCTGAAGGGGCTGTAATGCTAATAGAAAACTTTCATAATAATCGTTGAGGGAGACCAAAATGCCATTTCTTCAACGTTGTGAGCTGGAGCAGAACGGAGGCATTTTTATCCCGACTCTAAAAAAAAGGAAATATCAACAAAATTTATTACTTTTTTGTACTTTTAAGTAAATATTGGTATTTAATTTCTTTTTTTATTATTTTCTAATCAAATTATTTCAACAAAATTAAATAATTGCATATTAAAGATAGGAAGTGGCCGCGCGCGCGCGCCAATACACTCTCACCTAAATGGACATGTTTCAAGAGGGGGTAGGGGGTGGATAATGAACTTTCAATGATGTAAAATTTATTTTGCGAGTGTTTTTTAATAGAATCAACAAAATTATAACCTGCCGGTGAAAAAAAAATTGTCGAAATTTTTTCACAGGGGGGTCGGGGGGGGGGGGCTAAATGAACTCCGATTGACGTAAAATTTGATTTGTGGGTATTTTTTTTAATATAATAAACAATATGAAAACGTATACGCACTGGCTGGCCTATCAAGATTCAAAAAAAAAATTTATTTAAAAAAGATAAATAAATAATATTATTTTTTAACTTATATTTTATCTTTTGTTAGTTTTTTCACGCGAGATATAATCTATCTAAAATTTTAGTCAAAATATAAAGAGAGATTCATATTTTTACTTTATCTTACCCTATATTTATTTCTTTAAGATATTTTAATTGATAAAAACATCTATTAACTTTCTTCAATTGTTTTACTTTCTCTTACCCTATATGGACCGTGTTACGCATTAGTGTGTCAAGCGCCAAAAAAATTAAAAATTGAGTTAAGGGGGGTTCAGGAGCGACGTCTAAACGTACTTTAAAAAAAAACTAGACTATTATAAGGAATTTTTCAATGCGGTTTTTTTTTAATGAATTAAATTCATAAGAGATTATTGGGACATCGAGCTATAATTTTTTTAATGACTTATTAAAAAATTATCGTAATTAATTTTTTGTTATCAAGCAAATACAAAAAAAAAAAAAAACAATCTGTCCCAATAATCTTTAATTTTTTTTAAATTTAAAAATGAATTTATTGTTATTATTAATCACATATTAATTAAGAAATTTTTAAAATAAGCTTAGATGATTTATTTAAAATTCAACTGTCAAACTAGTTCAGCATTTTTGCAATAGATGGCAGGCTAGTCTACCAGCCCATATAGTATTAGCTTATATCTGGCCTATATTTATATAGTATTTATTGTTAAAAGATCAATGAAAATCAACCAAATGCATTAAGTATTTTTAGCTACCATTTTGACATCTCTTGGCGAATTTTTGAATTACTTGATATTTGGGCATACTTTTTATGACACACAACGCCATCTTAGCGGGAAAAACATGCGTAACACCTTCACTCCCGAGCCCCCTTAAGCACGAAATATTGTTTCAAATGCTATAAATTATTATTTTTTTTATTAATTATGAAAAAAAAAAAAAATATATTTATTTTTTCTTACTCAAAAAAAAAAAAAAAAAAATATTATATATAATAAAAAAAAAAATATAAAAAAAAAAATTTTATTTTTAATTTCTCAAACCCCGGCCCCGGCCCTTGACCCAAACACTCAAAAGCAAAACCAAAAAAAAAAAAAAAAAAAAGGAGAAAGTATTGCGATCATGACAAAAATAGATGGAAAAATTAAATGGAAAAAAATTGTTGGGGGGCCCCCAATTTTGTTTCTAACAAGCCCCTCTATTTAGAATTTTTAAAATATTTAGGACAATCCAAAGACCATTTTTACTTTCTCTTACCTATATATGTAATATATAGAGAGAAAGTATTGCGATAATTTACTAATCTTCAATAGAAGGCAAATCAAATTTCACTGTAAAACTTGATACCATTTAAATAAAAATTCCATTAAATAAACGTTGGTCTTACTTGATAATTATCCATAAATTGATCAGAGTAGCTCGGCGATTACGTCAGTTGATCCTCGTGATGGCTCAGGAGTTAATTAAGTTTATCCATTCCAGGAAGAAGGGCTAATCTAAAAAAAATTCCAATATTTTTTATAAGGAAATGATAAATAAATAGACAACGTTAATATTATATAATAAGAAAAATTACCTAATGAGTCGAAGAACCCTACACGAATATTCAAGAGAAGACTCTTTTAATGTTTAATGTTATAGTCTATATATTTGTATACTGTATATATATACTATGTATAGGTCTATAATTTATTATTAATTTTTTACTTTCTCTTACCTCTATAGGCCTATATATGTTAATATATATAGAGAGAGAAAGTATTGGATTCATGACAAAAATTCGATGTCGAGATTTTGATGGATCTTTACGTTTTGAGATCCCCTGAATCCAAAAAAGTGGTTTTCGCGACATGGTCTGTCTGTCTGTGGGTGTGTGTGTGTCTGTGTTCACTTTTAAGAATGAAGGAATTGAGCTATGAGGCTGAAATTTTATATATAAGTTAAACACCCCCTGGGACCGGAAAAATAAGCTTTTAATCAAAATCGGCCAAAGAGTACTAGTACTTTACTTATGTACTTTTTCAGTTTAATTCAATTTTCTCAAAATTCGCTCTAACGATTTTGATTAAAATTCAAAAATCAATTATTTTTTAGATGCTCTTTCAAATGTATATTCTCGTTTTGCCTTCAAAATTGTTTGAAGCACACTTTACTCTTGTGCTTCATAGGAAAGATAGGAGAAATGGTTGCCATGGTAACAAAATATAAATATTTTCCCATGTTTATAAATTTGACATCTTAAATTTCAATATATTGGCGGAAACTAAGTATATGTCGACACAAAAAATCTGGTGTGACAAGCAGAGAACACAACTTTCGATTACTGAAGGTAAGAGTGCTGTGCGCCAGTCACACCAGATTTGTTTTCCTTAGTTTTACACTATATATATGGCGGCAATAAGGCTTTGTAAAATTCCTAATTTGCGAAATAATTAAATTTTATTAAACGAAGCTTAGAGAATATTTAAATATTGTATATTAATTTAAGTTGTTGGGGTGTAGCCCTTTATATTGGATTTTTCGCCAGGTATTTAACATCGACTTAACTTGAGCTCGTCTCCTTTTTTCTCAAAAATTCCTTAGAACACGTTTTGATTTTAAAGACATTATTTTACTTTATGTCGTTAATTAATTTTGTTACTAAAAGATTCTTCTTAATAAAATTTGTTCTAAAAATTCTTTAGAAAATTGCCTAATGTCGGGAATTGATTTTGATTTTATGCGCCTTAAAATTTTACAGAGAAGTTAGAGATTTCAAAAGAAATTTTGCCAAGTGCTTGAAGCAAACGCCTTAATTATTATTACTACTGACTTTCGTTATGACCTGAAATTTAAAGATATTTAAATGATCGCAATACTTCCTCTCTATATATTATATATAGGTAAGAGAAAGTAAAAATAGTAAATTTTTCACTATAATATTTTCCTTTAAGTTTAATATATTTCTAGAAAATAAAAACAATCATTTTTTTTGGGTTGGGGGGGGGAGTTAATTCACAAATTTAATAATGAAATCTTACTGATTTAATTTAATTTGTATTTAAAACTCACTTCATCAGATTAAGAATCAGTAAATCAAAAGTTTCCTCTCTCTCTCGCTCTCTCAGCCCTTGTATCTCGAGTAACTAAATTATATAAATAATCATGTTATATTACGTGATGCCCGTAATTAAATTGGATTTGATTCATTGAATTTCCGTTCTATGATTTTAATCAAGAGATTCTGAGGCGGCTTCGATTTCACCAGAGCTAAAAACTAGTTAAATTCGTTCAATCAAACTTAACAAATAAAATCTTAAAAAAACAAGATATATTTAGATTAATATAAACTCTTGATATTTATTTTATGCTTTTTTTGTTGATCCGAAAACTGTTTTTGATTCAGTTGACACATACACCCACACTATCTCACACATTCACTAGTGGCCCTTGGGCGTTTCCGCCTATCTCCACTGATACAGTCGACAGAAGAATATCACTTAGCGAGCACCTCTCATAACGAGTAATTCGCATAAGGAGCAAAAAGAACGAAGGACTTTTCGCATAACGAGAAGTTCCGGATTGTGTGCATGTTGCATCAGTCTGTGTTATGGGGGGGATACCTCTATGGAGAGAATGTTTTTGTTTCGCATAACGAGTGTTTTGATTTACGAGTATGATTCTAGAACGAATTATGCTCTTTAAGCGAGGTTCCACTGTAATTGAAAAATGTGGAAAATAGGAGTTTCTGAAAATGATAAGGAATATTTCTAAAGAACTAGTCGGAAGACCCCTTCAGCGGGATCTATTATAAATATATTTGAATAAGATATACATATTTCCATGGGACGTTTGACCCACCAAAAAAAAAAAAATAGAAATTGTTAAATATAAGGATTTCCCAAGTTAATAATTTACGACGATGTTTGTAAGCTACTGTTTAAATTTTTAAAATTTTTATATCATTTTGGAAAACAAGACGGACTAAAAGAGAATACCACCATCGACTTTATTATGTTTTATAAGACTTTTTTTTTTAAATAAAACTTGCGAAGGTTAAATTAATTACCATTTTTATATTCAAGAGTTTTTTTTTTGATAAGTTTTATGTTGGAAAAAGGGATTCTTTTAAATAAGGATGAAAAAAAAATTATATTAATTTTTAATTTAAAAATATATTATCAGAGTTGGTTGAAATAAAACGTTTGTAATGTTTTATTAAAATTAATCTCGCTGACGTTTAGGGGTCAAGGCAACACCTTCTTCAGGATAAAAAAAATGTCAATTTAAATTTTATTTAATTCATTCTTAAAAACCAAAACAAATATTAAAGTTATTAAATTTAAACAATCGACCGTAGGCTCTCGTTGAAACATTATGAAATATAAAAAAGAACAAATAATAATTAAAAACACTCGGTTATGTTTTAAAATAATTTATTAAATAATAACATTTGATGCGCATTTCGAGATTTAGGACACACCGAAACGTCTCCGGAAAATTGTTATAGCATTCAGGATATTTTATTTTTTGGCTACCTCTGCCCTTTCTCTCAACGTTTATTCATTTTAATAATGAATTATTAAAATAGAAAATATATCTCTATATAAGTTATATCTATTCTCAAAGAACAAAGAGATTATTATATCATTGGAAGCGAAGTAAGAACGAGGTGTGTGCAAAAAGAAACAGAACTTTTGTTGTATCAGCTTTATTACTTATTGTACTCCATTTTAAGCACTGTCCCCTTCAAAATAGTCCCCTCTACTGGCAATATACCGTTCCTATCGTTTCTTCCATTTTTGGAAAGCCTCCTGAAACACATTTTGTGAAACGGCTCGCAGGCTTCTCGGCGCATTGTCCTATATATCGCCTCTATGGTTTGGAAACGACGCCCTTTCTGTTTGGGAAACAAGAAAAAGTCTCCGGAGAATACAGTGAATGGTGCACAACCTGGAATGTGGTGTTTTACTAGATAGCTGCCGACAAGGAGTGACGTGAGCTGGCGCAATGTCGTGATGCAACATCCAACACTGGTATTCCCACAAGGCCTCTTTCTGCGCACAGCTTTTTCCTGTTTCCCAAACTGAAAAACACGTTGAAAGGGCGTCTTTTTCATACGATAAAGGAGTTAGAGGACAATGCGTCTAGAAGCTTGCGAGCTATCCCACAAAATGTGTTCCAGGAGGCGTTCCAAAAATGGATGAAAGGATCAGAACGGTATATTGCCACTAGAGCAGACTATTTCGAAGGGAAAAGTGCTTAAAATGGTGTACAACTAAGCAATAAAGAAGATACAGCAAAAGTTCGGTTTCTTTTTGTACACCTCGTTCTTATCGCTTCCAATGAGGAATAATATAATAATCTTTTTTGTTCTTTGAGAATATATTTATATATAGAGAGATGGGTATACTTTTCTACATGGTTTTTGTTTCTTCTTGTTACAGGTTCTTTATAACGGCTCATTACCTGATTAGCTTCTTGTAAATTGGTCAGTGCTATAGGCTGAGTAGCCTGTTCGATTCACAACAAAGAAGAGGTTCCTGTGTTCGTCGTTTCATTCATTTGGTAAGTAGCCTAACTCATGAAATTTTTACAATTCTAATTCATTTTTAATGAACAGCACACAACTATCTCTTATCTTCCGTAATTGAAAGTTGTGTTATGTCACACCAGATTTTTTGTGTCGAGATACATTTTGTTTCCGGCAGTACGATACATTTGAATTCAAGATATAAAATTTATAAACAGAGAAATATTTATATTTTTTTACCATGGCAACCATTTCTCCTATCTTTCCTATGAAACACAAGACTAAAGTAAAGAGGTATAATTATTTTGAACGGTTAGAAAGAGTGATTCTTCAGCAAAAGATTTCACCACGTATTTTCTTCCTATTATTTTATTTTACCGCTTGAAAGCGCCCGGTTTAAACCATTGTAGATTCCGAACGGCTAATCAGATCAGACTAAATTTGATGTCAATTTGTGTAGAAAGAAAAATTCTAATTGACTATATAAAAAAATTAATAAATTTTTTTCAAAAATCCTTATTAAAAAAAAATTATATAATTAAAATAATACAAAAAGAAAAGGCAATGTATTTTCATTTGCAAGTGACATATACATTCATATACATATATATGCAAACACCTGTTTTCCAAAATATCTAAATCAGCATTATAATTAAAAAAAAAAAGGGATTTTACTAAAAAAATCAGTATTAATTCAATATTAATAATTATTGGCAACAAAGTAAAAAAATCGTTCGAAATCAGGCAATAGACGTTGTCACGTCAGACATGTAGACGACACAGTCAACATCGTCGCGTTTTTTTTTACTAAATGATACACGGGAAACAGTTCTCTACACGATTGTATCCCTGTTTAAACTTAACTTTCGATAGATCTCTAATTTCGTGACTTCGCTTCAAAATTGTAGGCAAAAACGGAAAATTAGCAAACAAATATTATTCCTATATAAACTCATAATAATATTAATAACAGTTCCATTAATTCCATCCCAATAAATGCTATATTTTCTACTAAGTGTATTGATTATTTTTATTTGTATTGACTACCGATTACCGATAAATAATTCTCTTTAATGATCTATTAGGGATATTTGATAAACGTTTGTGGCCACTCATTTGATTGAAATATCTTCTTTCTATAACAAAATATTTAATGAAGTGACACCTAATCTCTCTTAAATTATCAGGATATCTATACAAACTAATAGACATACCAGGTATGCCATCAGCATTAGTAGGAAATTGACATGTTCCATTTATCAACGTATGTACAAGGGTCAATTAGATAGGGTATACAAGGCCTAAGTACGACTTACATCTAGGGGCGTAG
The DNA here is from genome assembly GCA_023213315.1 of Euborellia annulipes. NCBI lineage: Eukaryota > Metazoa > Arthropoda > Insecta > Dermaptera > Anisolabididae > Euborellia > Euborellia annulipes. The sequence continues at coordinate 480 of JAKCPI010014242.1, read as the reverse complement.
CTAAAGGTGGGGGTAGCCTTCCCCCTAACTTGGATCGAGTTGGCAAAATCAAGGACCATTAGCAAAATAAGTTTTTAATTAAAAATTAAATATTCTAAAATCTTTATTATTATTTTTTTTTTTTATTTGCATTTCATTTTTATGTATATTCTCACCAAATTTTTATTTTCATTTTTCCACATGATAAAATCTACCATGGCGAAAATTATGTTTTAAACCCTAAGCTTTTTTGAAAGGCGCCTGTTAGTTAGGCAGCCCAATTGACTCACTTTTTTGAAAAGAAACCAGATCGATGAAATTTTAGTATTTAATTCTTACACTAAAATTGTAGATCTATGTCAACTTTTGCAGTAAATTCTTCAACCGGAAATAGTACTTTCCCCTAAGATCAGGGCGGCAGACAGAGGGGGCCAGGGGGGCTATATCCGCGGAGCCCGGGTCCTTTGCGCTCCAACCTTTAAATTATAATAAAAAAAGAAT
>JAKCPI010014241.1:0-10406 GCA_023213315.1 Euborellia annulipes | reverse complement strand
GGAAATTTTGAAATTAAATTTAAAAATTTTGTAAAATCATTCATTAGATACCTTTTTCTTTCAAATACTATATGTACTCGATAAGTGAAAATAATTTTTTTTTTTATTTTCTAAATCCAGACTAGTGTGCAGGGGATCTGGAGATTTGTGAATAAAAAACACTAACACCGGACGCGCTCGGTATGGACTCAAAAGTTTTGCTATCGCTGTGCTACCATCATAACCCCAAGAAAGTTCTTATAATGTTATTCAATCCTCTGCTATATAATAATAAATGAAACCGGCGAGCCTGGTAAGAAGACGAAAGAACAACATCTATCAAGGTTGTCAACAAGCAATGGCAAAGAGATCTCAACATCTGGATTGGTGGTCCAGATGAAGAAGGCGCTAGTCGGAAGCCAAAGATGCATTCAATTTTCTATAATGTATTTGAATATTGTAGTCTCAACCAGTGAGAAGAAAAATTTTTTGTTTCCCACTGAAGGAACTTCAAGGAAATATCTGGCCTGGGGCCCTCAGCTTAGTACAAAATGGTCCTCTATTTCATATGCGTTTGACATGCCTGCTCTAGTCCTTCTGCTATGGCCAGAGAAAAGAAAAAGAAAAATTTCTAACCTTTTTCTGGGGGTATATCTGCTCCTTCCCTAGCTTCTGATTGTATTTGTCCCGGATTTTGAGCTTGATTCACTCCAGCTTCAAAAGACTAAAATCAACCAGAATAATTTATTCAAATTGTTTATTTAATTAAATGTGTATTTTTTTCTCTTTATTTACCTTAGCCATTTTATTGAAAAATGCTCCTACTTTTGCAGCTGCTTCTTTAAATCCACCTCTTCCTTTACCTGCAGGTCCACCTTCTCCTGTTGTTGGTTCCGCAGGTTCTGTATCCCATTCCGCCTGTCGGCGTTGTCTTTTCAACATTCTTTCTCTATGAATATTCTGTTCATAATATACATTGTTATTAAGTGTGTTTCCTGTCTCCTCCGTCTCTTCATTAAGTGATGATACTAAGCCTTGGACATCTCTTCGAATGCGATATCGATTATAACGATATCTTCTTCTGTACCCATTATCGTTTTCAGGGAGAGAGTTGCTTTCTACCTCGTGAACCATTGGTTTAAAAAAACGACGAGGCACTGGTGTAGTAATTTCAAAATTTTTAATTTTTAGTGGAAGGTTGGTGAAAAGAAGTGTGGTATTATCTAAAAAATAAATTAGATTAATAATTAGATGCATAAATTTAAGTATTAGAGATACTCTAACGTAAGTGTTGCCATGATATAGATCTGCATACCATGATTTAAAATAAAATTTCTATAAAAGTAATAGGTGTACTCGTATTTAGAGAAATAATATTAATTTATTTTTTTTAAATGTTTTTTGATAAGATTGATTAATTAATTAATTAAGGCATTTGAAAAATTTTGCCTGTATGAGCAAATAAATATGCATCTGAGTGTTGGTTGCATAGCTTAAATGCACATGGCTTTTCTAAGTTGTCCGATAGGGCGCACTGCTAGAATGGATACTTTTGACTGATACTGATAGTATAATAAATTTTATCTTTAACTTACCAACTCTACAAAGATAATATGAGGAAGAATAATGCTCTAGGGCATAAAATACATATTCCCAATCGTGGACTCCTTCAGAGAGCTTGTTATATTTCCAACTTTTAATTGGGAGTTCGATTGGACCTTCGTTGGTTTCCAAATGGAAATCGAAATTTTTGCTTGAAGAATCTTCACTATTATTGACCCAAGAGAAATTTAATCCAGGAAAGCTCCAGCCTCCGCCCCAGGCAATTTCTTTTTCATCTGAAAATTAAGTAAAACAGACACTGGGTGAAGAGAGAATAAAGTTTAAGTAAATGTTATTATATCGTCTGTCCAGTACAAGACCGGTCTAACTCGAAAAAGCGATTTTTCAGAAGAGCCGAAGTTTCTGCTTTTCCTTTCCGTTCATAACCGTTGCTTGCGTTATCCGATTGCTGAAATTTTGCACGATTCATCACAATCATAGAACTCTCCTATAAATTTCCAAAGGATGGTCCGAAGCCCGTTTGTAAGCAGTGTCTGGTCAACATGCTGCATTCGCCCGACGTCAGCGCACCCCGAACCCAGAGAAGGCCGGATCACCGGATCAAAGAGGAGTTATGAAACTGTCCACGTCGGGGACCGGCACCTCGACGGCGTCGCAGACATTGTGGAGATATCGTTCTCTGTTTCAAGTTGATACTTATCAAGTAGAGGTAGCTGTCACTCCGTTACATATAAAAGGCCAGAATATATAAAGATAAATTTCCAAAGGTCTCTCTCTCAATACCATTATTATTTTTTCTTCAGTAATCTATGGGAAAAACTCCAAGATGATCCTTCCTTGCACCGAAATATTTCTACCAATAATGAAATATTTCAGGGTTTTTTAAGATGATTCACTCTTTAAAGGCATCCCGCTCCATAAATACAAGATGGCTCATTTACCCGCACTCAATCTAGGAATGATTCACTAAGATGTTTAAGAAACGGGCTTGCACAAAGATAGTAGAGGCAATTTGAAGATATTTGTACAAAAAACTCAAAATTGCATTTTTTGAGTAAGACCGTTCTTGTATTGGACCGACGATATATAACTAGGCAAAAAGAGAGTACTTATAATATCATGTAACCAAACAAGTTTTGGGACTAAAAAGTGGAAAATTATTTAGTTCATAGCACAACTATTTTATTAAATACAGTTTTTCGAAAGTCATAATCCCTCAATCTTAACAATTTAGATTAAAGAATTTTTACAAGTCATCTTCGAGACATCGAAAGAAAATAGGCTGCAAAGTCCCCAAAGAATATGTTATTGAAATCACAAGAGTTTGAATTTGATTCTAACATCCTTGGGGTCGCCAACCGCAACGACATTATTCAATTAGTAGAAAAGAAACTTACTATTATTTTTGGTCCATATCCATGTATACCAGTCTTTATCGGGTTCTATTTTATTAATTTTTATAGTGATAGCAGAATTGTGGTCCTCCACTGTCCAAATATAATATCCTGCCGGACTATGGAAAAATCTTTCCCTATGGTGAAGAAAGAGTAATTCATGTTTATGACAATTAACCTGAAACATAAAAATTAGGTACAATCATTTAATTTTCCTTCTTTATATATGGACCGTTTATTTTGAAAGTGGTGTAAGTCCATTTTTCTATTGTTTCGAGAAAATGAAAGGTTTGCATATCTATTAATTTAAAAATCTAGACAAATGATATGAAGCCGGTCAATGTTTCTACTTCTTTATCAGTATCTAATTTAGTTATATAAATTTGTTTTAGGCGAATTTGACTAAACTAATATATAATTACATTACTGCAAATGGACTTACACCACTTTCAAAATTAGTCAATTGTAAAGATCGTTGAATTTCAATTTTGAAAAATCAACTATCACCAGGGGCGTATTTAGGGGGGTGCGGGGCCCGGCCCCCCCCCGAAATTTCCCAAACACATATACATATATAGGGATATACAGACATCAGCGCAACAAATTTTTCCGCAGGATGGACAACTTTGGTTCCGCAATAGAAAAAATGTACCTCAAAAAATTTCGTGTGAAAAAAAGTATAGTTTCTTAAAAAAAAAAATTTTCCTCAGAAAAATTTTTGAGTTCGGGCCGCCCCCCGAAAAAAATTTCTATATACGCCCCTGACTATCACTTAAAATATGCTTCATAGTATTGCAATTTTGTTTACAAATAATGACACGATATAAAATAGGAGTAGTATTTTTAATTTTAGACGTTAATTACATTGTTTAAATTACAAGATATTAGTAGCATAATATTTACTTATGCTCTTCATAGGGACGTGTGTTGAAAAATTCATGATACACCGAAGGTATTTAAGATCATAACTACTTGATTTCTTTATATTATTAAGTAACCTAATCTCGTAACCAATGGCGTCATTTTAATTTTTTCTTGGAGGGGGGGGGCAAACTTTTTTTTTCAATTTTCTTACAAATAGGTATCTCAAATTTGGCCAAAAGGTATTTAATTTAATTATTTTTTTAATTTTGTACAATTTCGTAGAAATATTTCATTTACGTAAAATAATACCTAGGGAGGAGAGGGGGCAAATGCCCTCTCCGCCCCCCCCACCCCCCACAAATGACGCCTCTGCTTGTAATTCTTAATAAGTTTATAAACAAATGCACAATAACAGACTACTAACAGGCAATCATCTGCTAAGCTACCTACCTCAAATTGGACTTACACCACTTTCATAATCAACGATTACTCAATTTCTTTTACCGACCAATTTTCAATTGTACAAAACATGGGAATTTTTTAAGGAATTTGCCACTAGCTAGTTATACATAGAAAATTTACATTAAATTAAGCATGAATTATGTGATATCTCAGATTTTTAAAAAAATGGACTTACACCACTTTCAAAATAAACGGTCCATATATTGAGTTTTTTAAACACTCTATCTATTTTCTTTCAAATGTTTTTATGGAATCCAAACCTGATGCCAACATAAACACTTCGGAATACTTCCTTAATTTCCTTCATATATTAGAAAATATTAAATACATGTTTGTCTAATTAATTCAGCATTAAAATCCATTTTAATTAAAACATGTTCCTGAATAATGAAGAATAATTATCATGATATTATAAATACCTGATAAATACTTAAAAATAATATTAATTTATAAATGATAGAATGACAGTAGTAATGGGCTTTGATTATTTGTACTTGTCAGTGACTGTAATAAAGTTTATTCTAAAAAAGTACACCAGTAAAGTACTAGTACTCTAGAGCCCAAATTTTATTTGTATAGAAGAAATAAGAAAATATTTAAAATTTTAAAGAAAAGATCAAAGGGAATTTCAAGAAAATTGGAAAAAGATAAAAAAAGTACACCAGTAAAATACTAGAACTCGAGGTTTCCGAAGACTAGGCCTACAGGGACTTTAACAATTTTAAAGGATTGAAATCGGAGGCTTTTATTTTTGGCTGCACCTGCTCCCTCTCCTCCACTGACTTCATTGATTTACCTAAAAATTGAAAAAGTTTTAAAAACTATAGTTATCTAAAAATTATGATTTTTTTGTCTAAAATAAATTTATTTTAAACTATCAATTTTAAGTCTCAAATCACCTTAACGGTTCTAGTATTTGAAGGTAGGAAAAACTTTCATCCCCCAGAGAGGCTCTCCTGTAAATTGAATCTTCCAACCAACCGTCTCCACCCAGTTGGCATCGGGAGCCGTTTATTTAAATTGAATTGGCTGCCAATCAATTTAAATAAATAGGACGGAGCCTAAATGGCCTCCTATGCCGAAAAAGACCTTAAATAAAAAAAAAAACCGCCCCACCGACAAAATTGCATTAATCCGTCCCTGCTTCTGCTTTATTTTGCTTTATTGTCGATGTTTCGGCCGATATTCCGGCCTTCATCAGGACAATGTGCAGTTTGCCTCGAGCTTAAAGGGGCTCGTAGTAATTCCTGTCGAATTGTTGTTGCGAACATTCGACTGATGACATGACTTCTGGTTCAATAGTCTATTGAATAAATAATTCAATTCAGGAGTTGCCAAGAGCCCCATTAAGAAAAAAAAATATATTTTTTCTTTATTGCTTCAGATTAGACTTAATAAAGCTCTAAACAAAATAAATACTACAACACCTCCCTTCAAAAAATGGAACAAAAATTGAAATTGTCCAGAAAAACTTTCCAAAAGAGGGTTTTTTTTCCAAGTAAGCCCCATCTATTATTTTAAATTTGCAACCTTTCACATAAACTGATAGTCTCACCTCGGATGATAGTGTAAGAAGGGCCAGTAAAAGACTGGACACGAAGCAGAGGATGTCCATCGCGATGAACTGACCACCCGCGACCAAAAACACTCTCCTATAATCCCATCCGCCCGGAACTCGTTATACAAAACCTAGGATGTTGATTCAATGTCACACTGTTAAAATACATCTCATGTCATGGCATATGACTTTTAACAGCAACCAATAAAAATGAATTTCGTAAAAAAAAAAAAAAAGTAATTTAGATGGAATATTATTTAACACACTATGATTCATTATCATATTACATATAATAAACATTATCATTTTTATAGTTTAAATTAAAATCAAAAAGTCTCATTCATTTTTCCAGCTGGCGACATTAATGATTGAGAGGGATTTATTGAACTGGGAAATAAAAGTAAATTACGCTGGGGATATATTCTACAACAGAACAGTGGTTCCCAACCTTTTTACTTTCTCTTACCTATGTATATATGTAATATATATATAGAGAGAAAGTATTGGATTCATGTCAAAAATTCGATGTCGAGATTTTGATGGATCTTCACGTTTTGAGGTCCCCTGAATCCAAAAAAGTGGTTTTCGCGACATGGTCTGTCTGTGTGTCTGTGTGTCTGTGTGTCTGTCTGTCTGTGTGTGTGTGTGTGTTCAATTTTAAGCATGAAGGAATTGAGCTAGGAGGTTGAAATTTTATATATAAGTTAGGCAGCCCCGGGACCGGAAAAATAAGCTTTTAATCAAAATCGGCCAAAGAGTACTAGTACTTTACTGATGTACTTTTTCAGTTTTTTTCAATTTTCTCAAAATTCGCTCTAACGATTTTGATTAAAATTCAAAAATCAATTATTTTTTAGATGCTCTTTCAAATGTATATTCTCGTTTTGCCCTCAAAATTGTTTGAAGCACACTTTACTCTTGTGCTTCATAGGAAGGATAGGAGAAATGGTTGCCATGGTAACAAAATATAAATATTTTCCTATGTTTATAAATTTGACATCTTAAATTCTAATATATTGGCGGAAACTAAATATATGTCGACACAAAAAATCTGGTGTGACAAGCACAGAACACAACTTTCGATTACCGAAGGTAAGAGAAAGTTGTGTGGTGTGCGCCAGTCACACCAGATTTTTTTGACTTTTCCGTAAAAAAAAAAAAAAAAAAAACGCTGAGGCCCAGTCTACATTAATATAGCCTATATATATATAATTTTGATCTCTTTTATTAGAAGTCCGCTGCCCAGTTCTAATCACTCCGCGGCCCACGAGTTGGGAATCGCTGTTCTAGAAGATGAAAGTGCCTCCAGATAACCGGGGATCCCATTCGATACGATCTCTCGCTTCAGTCATTAGTGTCATACCTAATACTTTGTCAATACTCTGAATAACTTTCATGAGAGTAATACTGAGGTGGGTTCCCGTTTCCTTCCTCAGCAGAGTGCACCTCAAATAGAGTTGGTTAATTTTTTGCCATGAGGTGAATTTGAACTCGAGTTGCCTTCAATTCAGGATTATAAGCTTAACTGCTTTATCCCCTCGGCTAATCGCTTCCTCAATACGATGAATACGATGCCTCGGACCCCTGGATCGCCTCCCGTACCAAGCGAGAAGAATTTATTTCATTTGAATTGGCTACCAATCATTTGAAATAAATAAGGATGGGGTCTAAATGGCCTTAGATCAAATTAAAAAAAAAATTCATGTTCTTTTAAAGATTATGTGAGTTTTGATGTGTTTTATAATCCTTCGCGCTGAGTTCCGCATTTTCCCCCAGAAGTTAAAGAGAATGGGACCGGTATTGTTTTTATTTTTTATAATTATTTGAAATAAATTCATAAATAGGAATATGGTTTAATTTTTTTTATAATTAACGCCTACACGGCTAACGTTTCGGTCTCAGTTATAGGCCTTCCTCAAATCCTTCTAGCAATAATCACTACAATTCTCACTAAACAAGTCAATGAGCGACTCACCTATAAACAGAATACATAATAAATGTATTGTGCCCTTTTGACAACTCCGGGACAAATGCAATTTGAAGGACTGATGATGGGAGAAATTTTCCTGAAACGTCTCGGTAATAGTTGTAAAATCAGAGGCTTTGATTTTTGGCTGCTCCTGCTCCCTTCCTTGTGTGAATAATCAGTGTCTAATTTTAAAAGAGTAAATCACATGGGGATACCAAATAGCTTAAATAAAAATGCCTGGACCCCCAATAGATATTATAAATAATAACAATTATCGTTAAAGTCTTAAATGGCCTAAGTTGCCGAAAAGACTGTACAGTAAGTAAAAGATGTACAGTATTACTATATATAACTTGGTGTTTGTTAATTATTATGAGTGGAGTAGTTGGTAGCGTGCCTACCTTCTATACCGAACGTCGCGGGTTCGGACCCCAGGCAGTCCGATAATTTTATTTAAGGCATTTGGATACCAAATGACTTAAATAAAAATGCCTGGACCCCACAATAGATATATTTATTTCAACGGTTATCGTAAAAGTCTTAAATGGCCTAAGTTGCCGAAAAGACCGTGTGAATGTGTGTGTGAATCTGAGTGTGAATGAGAAAAAAGTGTGAATGTTTTTTGAAAAAAAAAAAAAAAAAAAAATTATTATGATTAGTTATCGATTTTGAACTTTCCCGAAATCTAGGAATTCATTAATGATCCCCCTCCTTTCATGTTTTGACAGTTTACTTACACTATACGGTTGATTGAAAGGGTCGACTTTGACCTAACAACGTCATATTTTATTCAAATTAACCTTAAAAATGACCTTAATAGAGTACTATCAAGTTTCAAGTTCAGTTGACCAAATATTTAATGAAATAATGGGGGAATCTTCTTTCAATTTCAATTCATTGGATCGTTTAGATCTCCTTTTCGTAATCCTGGTTCTTATTTGAGTTGGTTTGTACATGAAATGATACTTTTAGTCAAAGTCATCTTAGGTCTCATCTATTTATTTTAATGATTAATATTTTACTTTCTAAAAAAACTATGAGTGACTATATTTGATTTAATGCATGATTCCAAAGACTTGAGTACAGGTGGTATACAGGGGGATAATTACCCCCCCCCCTCCCCCCGAAATTTGAGAAAAATATTTTTTTTTTTTGGGAATTAAATTTTATTTTTAATATAAAATTTTAAAAATATATATTTGAAAATTCATTCATTGGTAAACAAATACAGAATGCACCTTTAGATTACCGAAAGTAAGAATAAATTGTGTGTTGTGCGACCAGTCACATCAGTATACCCCCTCCCGAGAAACTCCTCTGGATCCGCTCTTGCTCCCTCTGTCTTGTCTTGAAAATTTTTTGCTTATTAAAAAGAAATAAATTTTTCCCATTGTGAATTTTTTAGTTTAAATGAACTTATATAAGGAAAATAATTAATAATAATAATAATAGTAATTGCTTGTAGCTAGGAATCGTTTTTCTCAAATAATAATCTATGAATATATGAATTACATACCCCCTCCCTCTCGTGCAAACCAGTGCACATAGGAGTATTTGTTCAATAAACCCGGACAAAAGTCGAAATCACTAAGTTACTCAAAAGTCGCAATAAACTCATTGTTTCTCAGGCTAGATAACCGGTGCGTCCTAAGGTAGCCTTAAAAATTCCATGGCTCTACACTTGTTTACATACGAGCAGTCGAAACTCAGTCAATATCTAGATCGCATCTCTTTTGTTCTAGGCTGCTTCGATTGTGCTAATAGTTTATATTGCTCTAGTATTTCCCTGTGAATGTTTTACAAGAAAAAGCTTTTGAATATTGCAGAAGGAGGTACGTACTATATTTTAAAACATAAATTGATTCATTTGCAGTCAGAATTTTACATTTACAAACTATTTTACGAAGCCATAATTTTGGCATACATTTTTAGTTCAATTTTCAGACAAAAGCATTTTTGTTTATGTGTCTGATCTTGTCGGGCTATAATTTATATACTGTCTTAAAATATAGTTATTTGACTATTATATACAACTCTAACATCTTCCCCCTAAATCCCCCATTTTGTTTTTACAGTTACTTCAAATTAATGAGTAAAAAAAATGAATTATTTCAAGAAAAACAAAATGGCCGACTTAAGGGATGATGTAAGTGTGCTATATAATAGTCAAATAGGCATATTTTATGTCTATATATAAATAATAGCCAGAAAAGATCAAACACATAAACAAAAATGCTTTTGTCTGATAATTAAACTAAAAATGTATGCCAAAAATTTTGGCTTCGTAATATAGTTTGTAAACGTAAAATTCTGACTGAAAATGAATCAATTTGTTTTGAAATACAGTATCTAAGTAGTAGTAGTAGTAGCTAAGCTCAGAATTTACTATTTCCTTCCAAAACCTTGGGGGAGGGGGCGGTCGCCCCCCCTCCCCCCCATTGTCACCCCCCCTTCAAATAGCTTCCCTGTTTATGGCTACCTTAGGAGGAACCGGTTATCTGTTGAATAGCTTGAGGAATAATAATTTTATTACGACTTTTGAGTAACTTAGTGATTTCGACTTTTGTCCGGGTTTATTGAACAAATACTCCTATGTGCAGTGGTTGCACCCCCCACC
>JAKCPI010014240.1:0-13797 GCA_023213315.1 Euborellia annulipes | reverse complement strand
TTCTGACTCGAAATTCAAAAAAAAAAAAAAAAACACTTTATGGTCATCGTCTAACTCGATTGAGGAGATAATAGAGATATCGAAAAAAGCATCCTCGTTTTTTTTTTTAAAGTATTATATCTTTTTAATCACAGTGGTATGTTATTTCAATAATAATAAATGTCCATGGGCGTAGCCAGAGATCTTGTTAGGGGGGCCAACCCCCTCGTTAGGGCGGTTTGCAATTAATATATACATAGATTATTAATTATTTATTTAAATAAAAAAAATTAAATTAATGTAGTGGATTGGGGCGTTAAAAAAAAATTCCCAATGGGAAAAATACACATTTGTTTGTTTTTTTTTAATTTTTAGGACAAGCCAGGGGGGCAATGGCCCCCCTGCCTCCCCCTGGCTACGCCCATGTAAATGTCTCTTCTTTTTTAATTAACATATATTTTCGGTTTATAAATTCACAAGAGAAATACATTTTCTAAAAATAAATTCTGATATTATGATGACATTTATTTTACGGATGACTACATACGAGCTTATTATTTTAGGAATATGGACTATGCAGATTCCCTTTGGGGGAGATATTTTTGTTTCTCTTGGCATATTTAGAGAGAGGGAAAGAGAGATAAAATGAATATGCCCTGATTATTTAATCAATGAATGGATATTGGAATTTATGAATGAATCTACCTATCTATGAATATCAAATAGCATATTTGGAACTTAGAGCATTACTATCATTTTTTGCACATACATACCAGTATGTTTCTCGATAATATTTTAAAATAATTTTATCAACGTCACCTTTATTAAAAAAAATTTTTAATTCTTTTGAAAATATTTAACCGAATCCCATAAATTTTATTCTCACTATAAAGATCAATATATATTCTACAACATTATAGGCCCTATTAGTCAATTACACCTCCTGCACCCTTATTATTTACATCTAAGAAAAAAGGAAGCTAATGACTCTTTCTGCCACTTAGCTAATGAACCTTTCTACCACTTAAAGCAACATTAAATAACCACTATCTATTCATGACGGTAGGTCACAGAAATTATTGACTTTAAAGATGGTTTATGATTACAACTGGAAAATTTTCAAACATAATCAGGTCTATTCTCAAAGCAAAAACGTTAACTTTTAACACATGAAATAAGCGTTAATTAATTTTAACACTTTCTTGCCTCAAATTGTTGTTCTGTAAGAAAAAACTTTAAAGGAAAAGCGTTAACATTTAGTCAATAGTGTTAAAAATTAAAGTCATGTCTAGGGGTGCCTTTAATATTTTAACGCCGTATTTAATGTATAAAAATGGCGTATTTTACCTAAAAAGTAAGGTTAGAATTTTGACAGCTTTGAGATAAAAGCAACATGTTAACGTCGCTGTTAAAACTTGGTTTAGAGAACAGCATTTTTTAACGCTGACGTTATAACTTTACTTTTTAACACCCATTTGTTGATGTTAAATTTTAACGTCTGTTTTTAGAGAATAGACCTGAATATGTTTATTGACGTTTATAGTATTTATTTATTCAGGAATCTAACTAACCGTTTTTTTTTTAGTCGATTCAATTGCAAATTAACTTGAAATTTCCCAAAGATATTTAAATAAATACTTTTAGCTCTCTTCATCAGGAAGATATAGAGTGTTCGTTGATCGATTTTCGTTTGATAAGGGGATAAGAGATAGTTGTTGGCGTATGGAGGAGGAAAGAGAGAGAGATCTTGAATAGATGACCCGAGGGATTGAGTCCCGAGGGATGAGGAAGGTTCCTGTCCCGGGATTAACGGGCCTTGCAAAAACACAAAGCAATTCGCCTGCGATAAATCCCCACAACGGCCCCAAAGGGTTCATCTGCGAATAATTGTTTTTACTATTTCGATAGAGAATGAGAGAGAATAGACTATTGGTTTTCAAGGGAATTCTATCTTATAAAAAAATTATTATCTATTTTGGAGGGTATAAAAAGTATTTAATATTTTGACTTTTTTCCCTTACCTATACATGGACTATGCTATGCATAAAGGAACCTATCGCCATTATGATCGAAATTGAGATAAGACCGCCATCTTGTAATGAAAAAGATCTACTTTTTTATTTAAGTCACAACATTATTACCCTGTTCACTTTTTTTTGTATAAAACAAGAAAAAAGTCCTTGCCATTAGGTTTGTTTACAATTATGCAAATGAAATGGCCTTTATCTCAGATTTAGGTTAATTCGTGCATAACATCGTCCAAATATAGGCTTACTATATATATAAATAGAGAGGCTATGTATAAATAGAGAAGGTTGTGGACTTATATTAAAAATTTGAAGTCAAGAATTTGATGGAAATACACGTTTTGAGATCTTCCATTTTCAAAAAAGTGAGTCCAGCAAAATGTTCTGCCTGGCTGAGATCAAAATAAAACAATACTTTCTCTCTATATATGGACCCTGTTATGAAATGGTGTGTCAAAGACCAAAAAATTCAAAATTGAGTTAAGCACGGAATATTGTTTCAAATACTTTAATTAACAGTATTTTTTATGAAATATGTCCTAAAAAAATTTATATTTAATGTTACTTGCACAATTGACAAGAAAAATTATATATAATCCAATGAAAGCAAAAAACTTTAATGTTGATTTTCTCAAAACTCGAAGTTTGGTCTTTGACACACCATTGCATAACAGGGTCCATATATTTCATATATAGGGTAAGAGAAAGTAATAAGAATTAAATGAGTTAAAAGGTTGAATATATATTTTATATTTAAGATAAGTACCTCAATGAGGAACAAAAAAAGCTTTTAAATTAAATCGGCCAAAAATAACAGTACTTTACTGATGCACTTTTCAGTTTTTTTTTTCGATTTTTTCAAATTTTGCCTCAACGATTTTGATTAAAATTTATAAATCAATTATTTTTTAGACGCTCTTTAAAATGTATATTCTCATTTTGCCTTCAAAATTGTATGAAGACAACTCTACTTCAAAGGTTGCCAATGGTAAAAAAAATTGTTGAAATTGCCTTGTAGCATCGACGAATATTTAGAAATAACAATCAGTGGCGTCATTTCAAGTTTTTCTTGAGGGGGCAACTTTTTTCTTGGGGGGGGGGGGCAGGGAAACATTTTTTTTTTTCTTAAAATTTACTTTACAAATAGGTACTCAAATTTGGCCAAAAGATATTTAATTTAATTGTTTAACTTTGTACAGTTTATATATTATGAAATATATTTTGAAAGATTTTATTTAAGAATAATATAAAATTTTATAAAAATCAGAACTCTTGAGCATTTACCCCCCCCCCCCTGCTACCCCCAAATGACGCCACTGATAAGAATTTTTTTTTTTTATAAATTAAATTTTCTATTAGATCCCGGCAGATTTTATTTTATAATATAAAAATTGGCAAGTTTTTTTATTGGTTACACTTTAATATTAAATTTATCATTAATAACAGGATTAAATAAAACAACAAACTTTATTCTTCTATATAGTTTGGATTTTTTTTATATCAATTCCGGAATTAAATTCGCGTTGTATTGTTCGGTTAAATAAAAAAAAAAAATTATTTTCAATTCCTTTGGGAGTTTAAAAAAAGAGTATTTTTATTAAATTTTAGGGGAAGTCTTTTCTTCATTGTGAATAAAAAAAAAATTAAATTAACTCATTCCTTTCCTCTCTCCCTCTTTTTCTATCTATTAGAGGTAGAATTATTTTTAAACCCTGGCTGGTGAAAGAATTTCCTCAGGGTTTGCAGAGAGACATATACATTCAAAAGAGGTCCCACCGTTTTAATTATAATTAAAATTTCATCTCTAGCCGGATAATGGAATGCGTAAAAAAAGTGGAGAGGATTTTCAAAAAAAAAAAAAAAAAAAAAAAAAAATTATGTCTCTCTCTCTCTTTTATCAAAATCCCTTGAGATGGTAGGGCGACTTTGTCCCATTTAAGGAAATATTTTAATTTGAAAATTATGTGTATTTTTAAATTGGATTTTTTCGGTTGTTTTGGTCATTAAGTTAAATGAGATAAGGCAGCTATTTCGGCAATCTAAATATTTCATTAAAGCCTTTCTGGAATTTACAAAAATGTTACTCCCAGAGGCGCCTGCAAGAGAGGGTCTTTGCCCCTCTCTGGAAAATTAAAAAAACTGGTCGCACAGCACATAGCTTTTTCTTAAATTTGGTAATTGAAAGTTGTGTTCTATGCTTGTCATACCGTATTTTTTGTGTAGACATATATTTCGGAATATTAGAATTAAAGAAGTAAAATTTATAAACAGAAAAAACTACTAACATTTCCAAGAAGTACAAAGAGTAAAGTGTGCTTCAAACAATTTGAAGGGCAAAAGAGAATATACATTTTAAAGAACATCTAAAAAAGAATTGATTTATGAATTTAAATCAAAATAGTTGAAGCGAATTAAAAAAAAATTGAGAATAACTAAAAAAGTACTTCAGTAAAGTACTAGTATTTTTTGACCGAATTTGTTCAAAAGCTTTGTGTTTCGTGCCAAGGGAAGTACCTAACTTAAATATCAAATCTCAACCTCCTAGATCTTTTCGTTCTTGAGATATTTTGTTCACCCGACGGACAGACCATTTTTTTTGGATCTAAGGAGCCACAGAACGTGTATTTCCATAAAAATCTCGACATCGAATTTTTAAAATAAAACTATTACGGTACTTTCTCTCTACATACTGTATATATTAACTTATCTAGGTAAGAGAAAGTAAAAATGAGTAAAATTTAAATAAACTCTCAAAAAATTGATGTAAATAATATTATCTTATATATTCTATTAAATATTAATATATCTAACCAATGTAGTACGTGGCTGTTGATTTACACATAAGGGAGCAGGAGCAGCCAAAAATCAAGGCCTTTTTTATGCATCTTTCAACTTGAGAGTTTTCAAATTGGGAGTAGCTATAATTTTTGGAACATGGCAAGTTTTGTTTGAATTAGATATATTAATACACAAGGAAGGGAGCAGGAGCAGCCAAAAATCAAAGCCTCCTATTTTATTACAATTACCGAGACGTTTCGGGAAAACTTTATTCTTCCATCATCCGTCTTTCAAATTGCATTTGTCCCAGAGTTGTCAAAAGGTAACATTTATACATTACATTTATTATGTATTCTGTTTATGGGTGAGTTGTTCATTGACTTGTTTAGTGAGAATGATCAACATTCTGAATAACTCACCCATAAACAGTATACATAATAAATGTATTGTGCCCTTTTGACAACTCCGGAACAAATGCAATTTGTAAGATTGATGTTGGGGGGATAAAGTTTTCCCGAATCGTCTCGGTAATTGTATTAATAATAAAATAAGAGGCTTTGATTTTTGGCTGGTCCTGCTCCCTTCCTTGTGTATTAATATATTTAATTCAAAACAAAACTTGCCAAGTTTCAAAAATTATAGCTACTCCCAATTTGAAAACTCTCAAGTCTAAAGATGCATAAAAAAAAAATGGTGAAATCTTTAGCTGAAAAATCATTCTTCCTAACCGTATATTCATCATAATTATACTTCTTAAGACAGAGGAGTTATTCAACCCGCTAAACTTTTTCTTGCATGCCTCCCTAACCGGCCACTATACACACATAATTTGTAAGACGTTGTCACGTCAAAAGACTACTTATACTATAGGGTGTAAAACTTCAACGGGCCGACGGACACTCAGTTTTTATATATTTAATGATAATAACTCTATTGGTGGTTGGTGGCCTTATGGCAACAAAATTAAATTTAAATAAATAATAATAATTCTTTTTGAAGTTTTAAATGACGCAATTATTTTTATCTACCTGAAAATTGAGAAGGCAGAGAGAAATTTCCAAGTAAAATTGCATTGAAGAAATAGAGAGATAAGTAAATCCTCTTTGAAGTTCTTTTTTTTTTTGAACTGATTTAAAAAACAATTAATGTGAAAAGCCATTGCAAGGAGAAGGAGTGGGAGGAAGAAGGGGGGGGAGGGGTTACTATTCCAGTTGTTGTAATGGAGTCATTACCATAGATAAATAGTAAGAAAAAACCCTTTTTTTTTTTCTTTCTCGATGCTTTTTTCTTTTTAAACTTTTGCCTTTTTCTCCTTTAAGAAAATATTATACATATAAAAAAAAAAACTTTCTTTTTTTTTTAATAGGAATAATTAATTTAAATTTTAAGATATTTTATTTGTGTTTGAAAAGAAATTATATATTGGTATTTGCATAAAACTAGTATTATTTTCTCTTACCTAAACATCAATAACAATATTGGGTATCGTTAATCCATAACTATTTATTATACTGTGCATGATGGTCAGAGTTGATAAGTAAGGGATTAAAAAAATAGTAAATGATCCGCAAGGTAATGTCTAGTAATTGCATTTGGCTTTTGAGTCAAATCTATTGTAATAAATGAAAATTTAAGCATAAAATTTGAGAAAAGAGGATGTAATTAGAAGAGATTGGGATGCTAAGATAGGGAAGAATGGAGAAAAAAAAACAAATTTTTTTTATTCTCAAAACTTCCACATCGGTTAATAAATGTCATCGAAACGAATTATGGTGCGCGTCTCGAAAAACCGTTAGAAGACGATTCACTACCGAGTTACTCTAGGCAGCAAGAGATGGCGTTAGTTTTTCCATAGGAAAACAAGGGATTCCATTTTTCCATTTAATTGAAGGATTCCAGCTAATTAATTGAGGGTAAAAAATTAATTATTTTTTAACACAATGAATACTAATTTAATTATCTATAAGATATAGAGCGAATTTTTTAAAAATATCTTTTATTTAAGGTGCGCGTCTCGGGGTGCTAATTTTGGGACTTTCCAGCGGCCAAAATTTTGAAGCTATCGACCTCAAATTTTTTTTTTAATTAAAGCTATTTAAAATATCTACAAATAATAGAAGCC
The DNA here is from genome assembly GCA_023213315.1 of Euborellia annulipes. NCBI lineage: Eukaryota > Metazoa > Arthropoda > Insecta > Dermaptera > Anisolabididae > Euborellia > Euborellia annulipes. Next base: position 6,891 of record JAKCPI010014240.1, on the reverse strand, counting down.
CTTTTTTGATTTTCGAAATTTTTTTTTTTTTTTTTTTTTAGATTAATCGCATTAAATAAAAGATATTTTAAAAAAAGGAGCTCTATAAGTTGTAGATAATTAAATTAGTAATCATTGTGTTAAAAAATAATTAATTTTTTGCCTTTAATTAATTAGCTGGAAAGTCTAGAATGAAATGGAACAAGTTCCGTGTATTCCAATGGGGGAACACTAACGCCATCTCTTGCTGCCTCGAGTCAATCGTGTTTTAACGGTTTTTCGAGACGCGCACCTTAATGCGATTAATCTAAAAAAAAATATGCATTTTTTCGAAAATCAAAAAAGGGCTTCTATAAGTTGTAGATAATTTAAATAGCTTTAATTAAAAAAAAAAATTTGAGTTCGATAGCTTCAAAATTGTGGCCGCTGGAACCTCCCAAAATTAACACCCCGAGACGCGCACCTTAAATAATAATTTTGACTTTAAATGGTCATATCATTTAATATAATTTTTTTTTTTTTTTAAGTAAATAAATATCAGATTGTCTTTTAGGTGCTTTCTACAGGATGATAAAGAAGGCTTGTTACTTTCTCTCTCTTTCTTTCTCCAGGCTTCTGGAAGATAAATCGCTTAGAGCTCTCGGACTATAATTTATGAATTCTAAATTGGTGAATTTTATTCAAATAAAATCCCATCTTCTTCTTCACCTTTTTTTTTTTATCTTGAAAAGTTTCTTTTTTTCACCTTCTTAATATGATAAAAACTTTTAGCGGTTTAATGCATACGTTTAGGAAATTTTCTTGGCGGCTTTTGTCTCAGGATTTATTATCATTATCAGCACCATTTTCCAATAGAAAATGCATAAGAAAAAAATTTAATTAAAAGAAAAGATTGTTTTTTAAATTAAATTATATAGTAGTAGAAGTAGAGGGGCTAGGACATTATTCATAAGGTAGGAAGGGGAGGTTCATTAATGAATAGACATATCTGATTTTTTTTTTAAGGAATAGGCATAATCTATCCCAATAAAGTACATTTCCAAAAATCAGTAGTAAAGTTCAAATTTATTAAAATTGTATCAATAAATGAAGCCAGTGGCTGTTTTTCTATAAGCAGGAGAAGGAGCAGGTGCAGTCAAAAATAAAAGCCCCCGATTTAATACAATTCAACGAGACATTTCGTGGAATTGTAATAAATCGGAGGCTTTTTATTTTTGGCTGCACCTGCTCCCTCTCCTGTTTAAAAATTATATCGCTATAAATTAATAGACAGGAGGTCTGACAACGGATTAGAGCCAACCAAGATCGTTTCAGACAAGAAATGCCTAGCGTGGTGAAACTCCGATGGGTGGCCCGAATAATCAGCATGCGGAACGTCCCCGGTAGCTATCGTAATAGGTTATTTTAAAATGATTTATATGTATTAGCGGGATGTATGGCTATAGACAGTGGCGTAACGTACATCCCCGAAAACCCCGTGGTGCGGGGGGGGGGGGGTTGATGGGACCGAAAGTTTTGTATGCCCTCTGGAGTTCCCAGAAATAAAGCCTTCCATTATTTCTCAGGTAATAATATTCTATTATTACTTGAAAATAAGAGGGCTCGCTGGTGTAGTGAGCTAGGGTGTCAGCTTCTGCAAAGAAGATCCCTGTTCAAATCCTTGGCATGCGGGATTTTCATTAAATAAATATATTTATTTAATGTAAACAAATCGTCAAGCAAGCCCTGGATTGGAATATAGGATCTTTCCACAATAGCCCTCAGGCAACTCTACGAGGAGAGGGAGTTGCTGTGACATCCCCCTGTGGAAGGGACGTTAAGAGGATTCCCTCTCAGTGATGCATTCTTCGAAAGGAGTAGGCTACACGCCGATGCTGAGGGAGTCCCTCCTCAAACTAGGACATCCTCCCTAGCATAGAAGAGGTCGGATATAAGAAGCCGGTTGGAACCAGAAATAAGGATTAGTTCACTAGCTAGAGACGAAAGTAGGAGGAGGAGCTAGAGATAGGAAATGATGTAACTTCACGGGGTGCCGGTAGATGGCTACGGCCAGAGGCCGGTTGGGTTTGGGGTGTGTGTCTCCTACACGTAAGCACCTCGGGTAAATAAACGGGGATCCCGATAGGAATTTCAAATAATAATAAATACTTGAAAATAAAACTGCTATCTAACACGCAATGTTTAAATAACAAATCTACCTACTATACCAAACGTCGCGGGTTCGGACCCAGGCAGTCCGATGATTTTATTTAAGCCATTTGGATACCAGATGGCTTAAATAGAAATGCCTGAACCCCCAATATATATATTAATTACAACGGTTATCGACTAAAGTCTTAAATGGCCTAAGTTGCCGAAAAGACTGTGTGAATGTGTGTGAGTGTGAGTGTGAATGAGAAAAAAGTGTGAATGTTTTTAAAGAAAAAAAAAAAAAAAAAAAAAACAAGTTTGCTTGCGTTGACTGAAATATACATTAAAAAAAAAAATAAAAATATTTCATGGTTTTTACTTGTAAATTATTCCCTTTAATAATGGAGCCCGAAAAAAAGGTTGGGGGCAGCAAAAATACGTTACGCCACTAGCTTAGATGTTGAAGAGAGAAAAAAACAAAAAGAAAATGCAGCCAAAGTAGTTTCTTTGTAGAAGTCACCCTAATGCCAACGTTTCGGTCCTATGATTGAACCATCATCAGAGGCAGTGTCAAAAAGACATAAATATTTTACCCGAGGGAGGGATTCATGAGCAAGAATGAATCTTATGCACTTTCGAAATTTTCGAAAATTTACACATATAACGAGAAAGGCATTTCAATTTCTAACAATAATAGAATTTTTTGTTATTAAAAGTGCATAAGACTCATTCTTGCACATGAAGCCCTCCCCGTCTCGAGGAAAATATATATGCATTTTTGATATAGCCCCAGCTCTGATGATGGTCCAAACCTAGGACCGAAACGTTTGTCGTGGGGTGATCTCAATAAAGAAACTAATTTGGCTGCATTTTTCTTCTTGTTTTTTCTTTCTTCACTACTTTATATATGTATTTTAAAATCCCTAAATAGCCTAAGCAACAGAGAGGGAAAAATTAAAAAAAAAAGTTAATAAATACGAACGCAATCTAAAAGCCTTTGAAAAAAAAAAAAAAAATAGTATCTAAATAACGAAAGTTTTCATCTCATTAATAAAATAATAAATTATTTAATGATAAAAAAAAGTTGCTATTAAAACCCTGACTGAGGGGAGAAGCGTAAACCAGGGTGTTTACCTTTGAATGGGACTTGTTTTTAAGGCAAATAATAATTAAAATCTTTTAATATTAAAAAAAATAATTAAAGGAGTTAGCTCTCTATAGCTCTGATGATGGTAGTTATTAAACAAAAATAAAGAGAACTCTTTGATGGATTGTAATCAATTTTAACGAGAGAAAAAATTTTAATAAAAACTAAAAAAAAAAAAAAACATGTCGAATATAAACCCAATGTTGTCTAATTTCTAGACAAAAAAATAGGATTTGTCCTCCCATTATTTACAGCAATAATTGTCTCGAGTTCTGTGGTTAAATCTACCGCAAGGAAATTAGGTTATTTTTTTTTAATGACCCATATATATATATATATACATACATATAGATTGACGCTGATGAGTGATGCCGAGAGAAATTGTAGACCGAAATCTCCTCAAAACGCTGACTTTTCGGCAAGGGGGTAGGGAAAACAAAATGAAAAATTTTTTTATTTTCCCCAAATGAGTCTATTTCCTGATATTTCTGTAATTATAATGTTAGCGGAGTGTAAAATGAGGTCAACCAATGCCTTTTATGTATAACTATTATTAAGAATACTTTTTTGTTAACATTGTATTGTTTTCAGCTTCCTCTGAAGAAGAAGAGCCTATGTGCCTTCGAAATATCAGGAAATAGACTCATTTGGGGAAAATAAAAAATTTTTTCATTTTGTTTTTTCCCTTCCTACACCCTTGCCGAAAAGTCAGCGTTTTGAGGAGATTTCGGTCTATATACATATATATACAGATATTGTGATAGATATAAGCTTATATATGATAGGTGATTAGGGTGCAGAGACCAAAGAGAGGCCATGAGTTTGGTAAATAATGGACAGACTTTTTTTTAAATTTATCCTCTCGGATATTGAGGCCATTTAGGGTTTTACATGTATATAAATTATACCGATGGCTACCGGGGTAGTTCAACACTCTGATCCCTCGAGGCATAGGCGTAGCCAGAAATCTTTTAAGCAGGGGGGGGGGGTTCAAAACTGGATTAACCCCGCCCCGTCCCCCGTAATGAGGCAGTATAAGAAGTCTAATTAAATAAATCAATTTTCAAAGTATATATTTAAAAAATTTGCTACAGGAAATACGGGACAGTTCAAAATTTTGAAAAAAGATTATTTTATTATAAACTTAAAATTTATATACAGTATTTATAAATCATTTTGGTTTTTTATTTAACACTCCAATTGTCCCCTAAAAGTAACGTAAATAGTCGCGCTGCATCTGTGAGATGCATATTCAATGTAAAATAAAAACCAACCTAAAATTAATTAAAGCTAATTAAATATTCTGCAAAAATGAAAAATACCTACAAATATAGTAGTTAGATACAAATGAATCTGTATAGATCAAACAGTGCAGTCAGAAACACACTAAAATGTCATCGACAACATGGTTGAGGTATACAAGGAACCTCGAGAACCTACCACCTAGCCCACCCTATTGGTAGGCAAAAGAAATTGGCATGCATCTCTCAGATGCAGCCCCCCCCCCCCGCCACTAATGGAGTGTTAATTTAATTTATTTTTTTAAGCTAGCGCAAAAATTATTAAATTTGTTGTATTATAAAGGTTAAATATCTAGTCAAGGCTTGGGTCCCTTGGGGGAGGCTTGAACCCCCTAAACCCCCGTGGCTAAGCCTATGCCTCGAGGTCACCCACCCGATTTTTCATCGAGCTTGACAGACAACATTACAACACATTTGTAGACCATTAATATCTAGAGTCTATAAGGAGAAAATAATCAAAGGAGCAATTGTTTGCCAATATTAAACAAAATAAAAATTAGTTTACATTTTTTCTTTAGTTGAGCAATTTAATTAAATTTTTTTTTTATAAATGTTAATATATCCTTTATAAAAATAAATAAATAAATATTAACTTTTGTTTGAATAATCAATTTTCAATTAAAAAAAAATACACTTTTTTTATAAACAAGAGGCCCTTTATCATACATAACTCCTCTTATCTCTGTTGTAATTTTTCATATAAAATTCATTATTTATTTACACATATTTCAAATGATTTAAATCTTCTAATGATCTTTTTGTTTTTGTTGTTTTGTTGTTGAATCTCTAAAAATAATAAACAATGTTTTTTTTTTTTTGTTTTATCTTTTTTTATATAAATAAAGGTTATCTAAATATGAAAAATGTTCATTGAGCAGGAATAAATATTTGATAATGAAATTTACAATTTTTTTTTTTAATATTCAGAAAGAATATTTTGTAATTAAATTATTTTCATTTTGCAAAATTTATTTCACAATCAATAACGACCCCCCCGCGCGGACCCCCCCCCCCCTCCCCCAACCGCCGCAGCCCCCAACCCCCCCCATTTTTTTATTAAATCTTTTAAAAAAAAAATTCCATTAAAAAAAAATACCCCCCCCCCACATAAATTATCTTCTAATTCCGAAATGATCTAATTATACTATAACCGAGTTTAAGAAAAAAAAAGGAGATATGGGTGGGGAAGAGGAAGGAGAAAGAAAAAAAAAAAAAAAAAATAAAAAAAAAAAAAAAAAAAAAAAAAAAAAATAACGAGTAAAGATTACTAAGAAAAATTCAATGCCTTTGATAGTTGAATAAATTCAATAAAGGGTCTATATTTTATTTTTAAGTAATTTATTGAGGTTACTTGTTGAATAAGTTGCCAAAGTCTTCAGGCCTTTAACAAAAACACATGGGATTTGTTAAAGCCCTCAAGACTTTGTCAACTTATTCAGCAACTCCCATAAATTAGTACAAAAATAATTAATACGAAAAATTTATAAAGAGATATATTTTATATGTTAAGTATTTCATTTGATGTGCCTTCAAGAGAAAATTATTATTATTATAAACCTATAGACAGGAGTGACGAGTGCCTTGACATGTCCCGGGGATGTAAATGAATACGCCCCCCACCCCCGAAGCCCATGCAAAAATATTAAATTTAAATTTTGTGTTTTAGAGGGGAAAAAATAACTTAAAAGGACTACTCTAATTTTGATATCGAAAAAGAAAAGAGGGTGCGATATAGGAAAATTTTGAAAAATTACATACATCATTTTGGAGTTCAGGCTTTCACAGTTGTTATCATTAGTAAAAGAATTAGATTTTCAGTTTAACTCTAGTTTATTTGTAATAATTACAACGTTTCGGACACTGGCCTTCTTTAGGTACATACAATTCAGCTAAGATTATTAAAGGTTGTTACATCTGTGACAATCTCATTTGAATTCATTAGTATATTGTATTTAAATAAAAATAAATCGAATAGATACACTACATTCAAACACTTCAGTATCCGAAAGGGCAGAGTTAAAAAAAAATAATTATTACTATTGGAAAGACATAAGCCTACTGATTTTACTAAGTTCAGTTTTTCTGACTATTGAAAACATCAACAGACTTGACAAGCATGTACAGTGAGGGACAATATTAAGTCCCATCCATGCGTTTTCTACTTGTGATTATTTCATTGTTTTTAAAAAAATATTAAATATTTTTTAATGAAAACATTGATGGTTCAAACCTAAAAAATGTTCAATAAAGATTTTCATTTTCTTTTATAAAAACAATGAAATAATCACAAGTAGAAAATGCATGGGTGGGACTTGATATTGTCCCTCACTGTAC
>JAKCPI010014239.1:0-16469 GCA_023213315.1 Euborellia annulipes | reverse complement strand
TAGGGTCCGACCGAAACAAGATTTTCAGCCGAAACCGAAACCGAAACCGAATATTCGGCTCAACCTTAGTTTCGGCCGAAACCGTAACCGAAACCGAAACTTGTATTTCCTATAAAAATTTTTTTTTCATTTTACCTTTTTTTTTTTTGAATTTTTTTTCCCTCCCGTGAAAATCATTTTACCTTTTTTTTAGGGAGACTAAATTTTTTTCTCCCTCAAGTGCAAATTATTTGACCTTTTTTTTTTTTTTGCATGCGAGTCTCATCCCATTTTTTCAGACTCTGGTTTCGGCCGGCCGAAAGGTTCGGCTACTTTTTGGCCGAAACCGAAACTACGGCCGAAACCATGATTTTTGGCCGAAACTGGCCGAAACCGAAGCAAGATGCACTTAGCTTCCGACTCAGTTCACTTGAATCGGAGTAAGTGCACTGTACTTGAGATTCAAGTGAACTGAATTGAGCAAAACGTTTTGCTCGTGGACAAAACATTTTGATTGAAAACATTTTTGCTCAAATGGTGTGCGTTCAGCCTAATACATCTTTCTATATAGTTATCATATTAATATATAGGTAAAAGGGGGACAAATATACCTAGGGGGGTAAGAGAAAATAAAAATATAAAATTGGGATTATTTTTTAATGATCCTTGGGTATATTTATGAAAAATTATTTTTTATTAAAGAAATATTGCGAATACGCCTGAAGGTAGACAACCCCAACTATGAACTGTTGCTTTGACAAACCAAGCATGGAATACGAATTTTTTATTTTTTTTTTTTAAAGGAAAAAACCCATCCTTTGAAGATAGCCCTCAAGAAAATTAATCATTTTCTTAAAATCGAATATACGTTACTGAACTGAGGCTATTTAGACATTATATATTTCTTGATTTCGTAAATTGTTTTCTCTACAAATTCCACATCATCGATATGTTGGAGTTCGTTAATTTCTGTTATCGTTACGTTCGCTTAGAAACGAACATGTTGTTAAATATAGATAATTCAATAAATATTGAATCTTTTTTGCCTCCCAGACGTTTTTTATTATTTTTATTAAAAATATTAAATATACAACATATTTGGCGACGAGGATCAAGGAGAATGGCCACAAAATTTGAAAAATTTAACGAAGCTCTGGAGACTTGGGATCGTTTTGTTTTTCGTCTTCGGGATTATTTTGCTTCTTTGGATTTGGTTCCTAATGATAACTCACCAAAAATGAAAGGTATTCTTTTTCAAGCTATGGGTATTCAACTTTATAATAAATATTTGGATGCCTACCCCAATTCCAGATCGGACTTCTACCAGACTCCAAAGGTGGGCATTAATTTTAATGGGATATAATTATGAATTAAAATTTAAATCAACCGAAAAACACGGCAATGCCGATTGTTTTTCGAGGTTACCTATAAAATGGAATTTGAATGATAGAAATGACACTGATATTTTCATTATTGAGAATGAAAAAAATAAATTAAATAATGCTGAAATAAGTAGAGAGTTATTGAAAGATAAGACGTGTTCAGCAGTCATTCGTGCAGTCAATTCTCATTGGCCTGATGATATAAATCAAGAATTAAGACCCTATTTTTTAAGGAGAGAAGAGTTATCTTTTGAAGGTAATTGTCTGTTTTGGGGCCAAAGAATGATTATTCCAGAAAAATTTCATAAAAATATTTTAGAAGAATTACATGAAGGTCATGTTGGAATATCGAGGATGAAAAATTTAGCTCGACTTCACGTTTGGTGGCCCAATTTAGATTCGGATATTGAAAAAATGGCCCGGGAATGTATACATTGCCAACAGACACGACCTGAAGCTCCCTCTGTATCCGTTCATCCTTGGCAATTTCCTGAAAAACCTTGGCAAAGGATACACATAGATTATGCCGGTCCATGTCAAGGTTTAATGTGGCTGGTGGTTGTTGATGCAAGAACTAAATGGCCAGAAGTTATACCGCTTAAATCAACAACTTCAGAAGAAACAATACATGCTATACTTCCTTTAGTATCTAGATTTGGAATTCCATTTCATATTGTTTCAGATAATGGGCCTCAGTTTGTAAGCGAAGAGTTTGAAAAATTTTGTAATACTTTGAATATAAAACATATTAAAATTAGTCCTTATCATCCACAGTCTAATGGTGAGGCGGAGAGATTTGTAAGAACTTTAAAAGGAGTATTGGGGAAAGAAGAAATTTCAAAAAAGACTGATGTACCGGTTAAACAGATTTCTTTTAACGTATCGAAATACGGTACATCCTGCTACGGGTTTCTCACCTGCCGAATTATTATTTGGAAGGAGGGTAAGATTACCGTTGGATACTTTAAAAAAGTTCCAGAAGAAAAAATTATGAATATCAAAAAAATCAAGCAATACCTTATAAGAAGCCGAGAGAATTCTTTTCAGGAGATTCAGTTTGGGTGAGAGACTATAGGCACAATAAAAAATGGATGCCTGGTATTATTTTAAATAAATGTTCACCTTTAACATATGAAGTTGAATGTGAAGATAAAATTATTAAAAGACATGTAGACCAAATAATTAAAAGGCAAGTTAATAAACCATTTTTATTAGAAGATCCATCACCATTTCTTACAGATGAGAAAGAATTAATTACACCTCAATCTGAAGCTGGAAGAGAAATTATACCTCAACCTGAAACTCAAGCTGAACCATTAGATCCTGGAGAGCGAATAGAACCTGGGAAAAATCCACCTAGGGAGGTCAGAAAGGATTAGAAAAAAATATGGACCAAGAGACTAAAGAAGTGAAGGGAGAAGATGTTGGAGTTCGTTAATTTCTGTTATCGTTACGTTCGCTTAGAAATGAACATGTTGTTAAATATAGATAATTCAATAAATATTGAATCTTTTTGCCTCCCAGACGTTTTTTATTATTTTTATTAAAATATTAAATATACAACACGATATATAAGTGTTGATGCGAAATGAACTCTATAATTTTGATGGCATACAGAAAAGTGAAATATTTATTATCCCCTTAGCCACAGGCCATGGTGTCCAAATATATAATTTAACAAGAATAGAATTTGGAGAGTTGAGTGTCAAATCTCTCGAATCAACAAAAAATTTTAAATAAAAATAATTGTTCATTGGAAGTTATTTTTAATTATTAAAAAATTTTGTTTGATAGTTTTATGAGATGTGTTTTAAAAAATTCCTTAGCATCAAGTCCTTTCATTTTTATGACGTTAAACAATCACACTTTATTTGAACACAGTGTCCCCAAGGGAGAATGTCCTTTTAAATAATTATGTATATTTTCCTTGTGGCTTGAATTAGAAATTTCAACATCTTTAGGGGAAAAAAAACTAAACCAGACTAATAAATTCAAACGACAAGCTTTTTCGATTTCTGTTCCTTGTTAAAGAGAGAATGAAAAAACCAAACTAACTTATAATCACAAATTTTATTCTTTAAAATAAAAAAAAACAACATAAATAGTAAATCCAAATATTTAATAGGATTTGAATTTTCTGAGATAAAATAAAAGGAGCATACATTAATGGAAGAAGTATTATTTGTGAATTAGAATCAGTTCCGGGTAACCGAGCTGAAGTTCGGTGATTTTTTTTGATAAAAATTGAGAAAAAAAAAAAAAAAAAAAAAAAAAAAAAAAAAAAGTACATCAGTAATAGAGCAAGAGCCAGCGACGGCCAGACCTTCGTTATTTTATAAAAGCTGAAAGTTTTTGTATGTATGTCCCAAATACAGGTAAGAATAATCCCCAACTATGAAACTTGGGTCGTGGTGGTTTTGGCAGATAACAGATAGTAACGGTGTAGAAATTTGTATATCAAATTCGTTATAGTATAAAGCTCAGTTTTTATATATTTTATTCCCAATAATGTTAGAAGTCGAGTTGTCCATTGCCAGACACTTATGACGGTTCCATCCCCTTGCCAGACACCCTTAAACTACAAGAAATTGTAATTATACTTTCGTTATAGTATAAAAGCTGAATTTTATATATGTTATTTGAGGAACTATCAAATGATGTTTCCTCAGTAGCCAGACAGTTTAGATGGTTCTTTCATCTTGCCAGACGTATTGTGTGGAGAAGTGTTTTTTTGGATTTATCATCAAAATTCATTATATAGCATTATTAAGGACTAAAAAATAAATTTTCAAAAAATTACTAAGTAAAATTTTCATGTCAATAAATCATTAAATTAAAAATCTGTATCAGCTTCATGAAGTAGAAGCATTATAGATCGTAGTTTTTTCTTTTGTTTATTACAAAGATGTCAGATTTTTTTTGAAAAGTCGTAGATTGTAGTACTATAAAGATAAGTGAAAAGGAGAAGAAGAAGAAAATTCGCAGCTAGTTGTGTTTCATTATTTTTATTCCCATTATGTTGACGTTTCGATCCCGGTTGGGATCATCCTCAGAACTAATGTGCACAACAAGAGACAAATAGATTAGTATCGGGAAAAAATATGAACAGATTAGAATATATGCTTATACTCTAAGATGAAAAAATCTGGTGTGACTGGCGCACAGCACACAACTTTCTCTTACCTTCGGTAATCGAAAGTTGTGTACTGTGCTTGTCACACCAGATTTTTTGTGTCGACATGTATTTAGTTCCCGACAGTAGGGAATATTTGAATTCAGATGTAAAATTTATAAGTATGGGAAAATATTTATATTTTGTTACCATGGCAACCATTTCTCCTATCTTTCCTATGAAGTACAAGAGTAAAGTGGTCTTCAAAAGATTTCAAGGGCAAAACGAGAATATACATTTGAAAGAGCATCTAAAAAATAATTGATTTTTGAATTTAAAACAAAAATCGTTAGAGCGAATTTTGAGAAAATCGAAAAAACTGAAAAAGTACATCAGTAAAGTACTAGTACTCTTTGGCCGATTTTGATTAAAAGCTTATTTTTCCGGTCCCGGGTGGTGTTTAACTTAAATATAAAATTTCAGCCTCCTAGCTCAATTCCTTCATGCTTAAAATTGAACACACACACACACACCCACACACCCACCCACCCACCCACACACAGACAGACCATGTCGCGAAAACCACTTTTTTGGATTCAGGGGACCTCAAAACGTGAAGATCCATCAAAATCTCGACATCGAATTTTTGACATGAATCCAATACTTTCTCTCTATATATATATTACATATATACATAGGTAAGAGAAAGTAAAAATTTATAACTGTTCATGTTTTTTTCCCGATACTAATCTATTTGTCTCTTGTTGTGCACATTAGTTCTGAGGATGATCCCAACCGGGATCGAAACGTCAACATAATGGGAATAAAAATAATGAAACACAACTTAGCTGCGAATTTTCTTCTTCTTCTCCTTTTCACTTATCTTTATTGAACTACCAGCTATAAGGCCTACGTATCTATATGATTGTAGTACTATTCATTTAGAATTTAATTGGGTATAGGAGATTTGCAGCCAAGGAATTAAATAAAAAAACTTTATTTAATTGTTAATCGTCGACGTTTCGGTCGAAACTACGACCTTCCTCAAGACGATTAATTAATCTGAGGAAGGTCGTGATTTGTGACAGAAATGTCGACGATTAACAAATAAATAAAAGTTTTTTATTTAATTCCTTGGCTGCAAGTCTTCTATACCCAATTCTAAGTCTATAGCGACTTCTCAACTCTAGTTTTCAGAATTTAAAGTTGATTGTGTTAAAGTTAAAGAACTTAAAGGTTCGACACAGGGGCGTATATAGAAATTTTTTTCGGGGGCGGCCCGAACTCAAAAATTTTTTGAGAAAAATTTTTTTTTTTTAAGAAACTAAATTTTTTTTCACACAAAATTTTTTGCGGAACATTTTTTCTTTTGCGGAATCAAAGTTTTCCACCCTGCAGAAAAATTTGTTGCGCTGATGTCTGTATATCTTTATATATGTACATGTGTTTGGGAAATTTCGGGGGGGGGCCGGGCCCCCTCGGCCCCCCCTTATATACGCCCCTGGTTCGACAGTAAAATATTTTTTTTTTATTAGTCTTGTGACTGCTTTATAGCATTCACAGTGATAACCACTGTCTGTATATTCATCAGGCAAAATAATGTTTTTATATTTTAGGTAATGTTTTTTTCTAATTTTCAAAACAGTTTGACATTTTATTAATGTCTCCTCAGAAAATAATATTATTTTACCATCACTTTTTTTACAAACCAAACATCCCCCATGATAACACTTTACTACTAGATCACATTTAATTCATAAACTGCACAAATGAATAACGTTGCTTTACGTGTAATATTTCAAAACACAATATGGAGTAAACAACAGATCCATATGGGGTAAACAAAAGATCGCAATAGACCGAAAGGACTGTTTCACTCGCTCCCTCTTAGATATATATATTCCTCGCGCTCGTACCTAGGGCAGACTTTAATGTGTCTGGCAAGATGAAAGAACCATCTAAACTGTCTGGCTACTGAGGAAACATCATTTGATAGTTCCTCAAATAACATATATAAAATTCAGCTTTTATACTATAACGAAAGTATAATTACAATTTCTTGTAGTTTAAGGGTGTCTGGCAAGGGGATGGAACCGTCATAAGTGTCTGGCAATGGACAACTCGACTTCTAACATTATTGGGAATAAAATATATAAAAACTGAGCTTTATACTATAACGAATTTGATATACAAATTTCTACACCGTTACTATCTGTTATCTGCCAAAACCACCACGACCCAAGTTTCATAGTTGGGGATTATTCTTACCTGTATTGGGGACATACATAGAAAAACTTTCAGCTTTTATAAAATAACGAAGGTCTGGCCGTCGCTGGCTCTTGGGCTATAAAGTACTGGTACTCGAAGTTTCCCAAAAACGCGATTAAATGTGGTTTGTTTTCTATAGAAATGGTAAATATTTAAAATTTGGAAAGAAATCGTTCAAGCGAATTTCAAGCCCCCGGGTTTGGTGTAGTTGGTAGCGTGTCTTCCTTCTATACCGAACGTCGCGGGTTCGGACTCTAGGTAGTCCGATGATTTTATTTAAGCAATTAGGATACCAAATGGCTAAAATAGATATGCCTGGACCCCCAGTAAATATTATCTTATATATAACGATTATCGTAAAGTCTTATATGGCCTAAGTTGCCGAAAATACTGTGTGAATGTGTGTGTGAGTGTGAATGGGAGAAAGTGTGAATGTTTTAATAAAAAAAAAGCGAGAAAATTGAAAAAAAAAAAAAAAAAAAAATCATAATCATCATCATATCATAAAAGAGTAGATCAGTAATGTACTGGTACTTCCCAAAAAATAATTAACGCAATTTGTTTTCTATACCGGAAATACTGGTAGGCCTGTATATTTAAAATTTGAAAAAAAAATTGTTCAGGCGGATTTCAAGAAAATTAGAAAAAAAGTACATGAGTGAAGTACTAGTTCTCAAAGTTCCCCAAAGATTCGATCAAATTTAGTTTATTTTTATACTGGAACTAGTATTTTCTTTTTAAATTTGAAAGAAATCGGTAAAGAAAATTTCGAGAAAAAGTAGAAAAAACTAAAAAGTACTACTCCAAGTTTCCCAAAGACGAGACCAAGCGTAATTTCATTTTTGTTACAGCAAATAGTAAATATTTAAAAATTTAAAAGAAATCAGTAAAGGTGATTTCAAGAAAAATGAAAAAAACTAAAAATGTACACCAGTAGTATTTGTATTCAAATTTCCCCAAAGATGAAACCTAGTGTAATTTCATTTTGGTACCGAAAATATTATATATGTCGTAGACAGATCGTGAAATTAGACAGTTCATGAACTGTCTAGACATTTCATGAACTGCAGCCAGATCGTGTAATGGTCAAACAGTTACATGATCTGGCTAAAAATTTTAGACAGTTCATGAAATGCAATTGGGCCTTAGACAGATCGTGTAATGCTCGAGAATTACATGAAATGTCTAAATTTTTTAGGCAGTTCATGAACTGCCTAACAGCAGTTTTGCCGATCGTGTACTGTTTGTAAAGCAAATAAAGATCTCGAAAAAAGTCAATTTTTTTCAATATTATTTTTATTATCGATTACTAAATTTTCCAAATCTTCCTCACTTTGTAAATCTTGAGTTAAGGGGCGCGTCTCGGGGTTCTAATTTTGGGAGATTCCAGCGGCCACAAATTTGAAGCTATCTACCTCAATTTTTTTTTAATTAAAGCTATTTAAAATACAGTAGTTGTTTTTATGTGGGAATCGTAGTTGAGGACGATAAGGAGAATAAAAACCAGCTTTCTCTCTCAGGACTCCAATTTATTTGCAAATATACAAATAGATATACTGGCATAGAACGACCAGGCACGAAGCTCATGCGCTCAAATGTTTTCTCAACTATATTTTTACCAAATTGACAATCTCTCTCATAAAATTCATATATGCCCTGAGAATGGCCCCTGTATAGGAGCCGAAATATTTGCAAATAAATTGGAGTCCTGAGAGAGAAAACTTTGCTGGTTTTTATTCTCCTTATCGTCCTCAGCTATTTAAAATGTCTACGCCCTCGGGGCATGGCGTAGAGGTTAGCGTGCTAACCTCATATACCAAACGTCGCGGGTTCGGACCCCAGGCAGTCCGATGATTTTATTTAAGCCAATTGGATACCAAATGGCTTAAATAAGAATGCCTGGACCCCATATATGTATATTTATTATAACGGATATCGTAAAGAGTCTTATATGGCCTGAGTTGCCGAAAAGACTGTATGAATGTGTGTGTGAGTGTGAGTGTGAATGAGAAAAAAAGTGTGAATGTTTAAAAAAAAAAAAAAAAAAAAAAAAAAAAAAAAAAAAAAAAATGTCTACAACTTATAGAAGCCCTTTTTTTTTGATTTTCGAAAAAATAATTTTTTTTTTAGATTTATTGCATTAAATTACAAACAGTACACGATCGGCAAAACTGCTGTTAGGCAGTTCATGAACTGCCTAAAAAATTTAGACATTTCATGTAATTCTCGAGCATTACACGATCTGTCTAAGGCCCAATTGCATTTCATGAACTGTCTAAAATTTTTAGCCAGATCATGTAACTGTTTGACCATTACACGATCTGGCTGAAGTTCATGAAATGTCTAGACAGTTCACGAACTGTCTAATTTCACGATCTGTCTACGATATATATAGGCCCCCTACATGTATTGAAAATTTGAAAAAAATCGTTAGAGCCGTTTTCGAGAAGTGATGTGATTACAAACAAATATATAAACATACATTGCTCGTTTAATAGTAAAGGATAAGATAAGAGATATTAATTTAATTAAATTAATTAGTTAAAAAAAAATTCGAAAGGTCTGCCAAAATATCAAGTGTCTACTCTATAAATACAGTACAATCCCCTCTGATTAATATTAATAAACTTCTACTCTTTGCAAACGGATATAAATTAAAAATTCTCTCGATGGCTGGTAATCCGCTCCAAAAATTTTGAAATCGCAATCAATAATTAAAATATTCTTCTTTTTCTACAGAAAAATATCGATAAAAAAAAATGATAAAATTTTCAATGAGATACGGATATGTCCTATTGGAAATACATCAATAATATCAGTTATATCAACAACGAACGATAGCATCAAGTTTCATCAAAATTAACCAAACAATCGACCGATTGGCATGGAATAGAATGCAAAGCAAACAAACAATGGCGGTGGCCCGGTGCAATTAATGGTGCATTAATGGTGCATCGCAAGTGGCTGCAACAAGCAGCTCTATTCGCTATTGTGTTCTGTCAGGCAGCTCATTAATATGGACTGTCATGGACAAAAGATTTGTCGCCATGTCATAAATAATGCTCTATTTCAACGGGCTATTATAATCTCCCGATAACAAAGCTATGGGAATTACTAAGATCTTGGAGTTATGTCAACAAATCATTAACCGGGAATTCAGCCAGCATGTTGCACAAGGAAAAAGCCATAATAACACAATTAAAATGCATGGGAAAACTAATTATCGGCTTGTTAAATTGTTTGATAATGGAGATGTTAGTTGGTGGCTTGGGAATGTTGACTTAATCGACAACTAGATAAATATTAATCCATCTTTAGTCCTGATATAAAATGGAAATTGTTTCATTCGCTTTAAATGAGATCATTTAAAATCAAATACGATCTATTATCAGTTAGAACAGCGATGGCTCTTAATATTGATATTAGTCATTAGAAAACATTAATTTTATGAATTTATTAAAACCAGAGTTAAGTCAAGAAAAAATACATCATTTAAAAATCTGGTGTGACAAGCACAAGACACAACTTTCGAAGAGAACGTTGTGCGACCAGTCACACCAGATTTTTTTTAAATTTGAAAGATGAAATTAAAATGCAGAAAGCCTTTTATATTAAAAATTGTATTTTATCTTTAAGGCGCTTTAAGAGCTTAAGCACAAAAGGCTCTGCATTTTAATTTCTCCTTTCTAATTAATAAATCCAGCTTATTTATACATATAGGTAAGAGAAAGTAAAAAATATCTTGGAATTTTTTTGTTATGATAAATAAGCATATTTATAATTTACAAACAAATTATAATTGTAAAAATTTCAAGAGGTGCTCACCAAATAAAGAAGTGGAATTAAAATAAGCAGCGTGGAGACGGAGCTGTTGACCGGGGAGCGTACTCAGCTTTACTGGCGATTGCACCAAGGATATCCAGGTATGAAGCCGTTCTCAACCTGTGGTGACAAGATTCAGAACATGTAGAAAAGTATATCTATATCTATATATACATATACATGGACCTTGTTATGCAATAGTGTGTCAAGCGCCAAAAAATTAAAAATTGAGTTAAGCACGGAATATTGTTTCAAATGCTATAATTAATAATATTTTTTATGAAATATGTCCTAAAAAAAATTATATTTAATGTTACTTGCACAATTGACAAAAAAAATTATGTATAATCCAATGAAAACAAAAACTTAATTTTCTAAAAACTCGGTAGCTGGCGCTTGACACACTATTGCGTAACAGAGTCCTTATATTCGTCTGTGTGAGAATGGCATATGTGTGTGTGTGTGTGTGGCCACAAGGAGATTATTATTATTAATATTATTATTTATTATTATTATTATTAATATTATTAATTAATATTATTATTATTAATCTACCGCAAGGAAATTGGGTTTCCTATTCAAAACGAAGCGTTACTTTTCCTCCCAACAACTCCTAATCCTCTATAAAGCCCAAATTCGGCCGTGTCTTGAATATTGTTCCCACCTTTGGCGAGGGGCGTCGAAAGACGCTCTCTCCTCCTTGGAAGCCATACAGAGGCGTGCAATTAGACTGATAGGTGATTCTACCCTTACTGCATCCCTACAGTCACTAGATCATAGAAGAAGAATATCTTCACTATCTCTCTTCTACAGGTATTACCATGGCCAATGCTCTGCCGAATTAAAATCAATTATCCCACCCAATGCAACATATTCACGGAACACAAGAGAGGCATCTTCCCAGCATCCCTATGCTGTTCAGATCACGACTAACAGAACAAAACAATTTCATTCTTCCTTTGTCCCCATGACCTCCCGTGATTGGAACAAGCTCCCTGCGTCTATCTTCCCCAAAACCTACAATCTTCAGACTTTCAAGTCTAACCTCAACAGGCATCTTCTCAGTTCCCGCAGTTGAGTTTCCCCTTTATGCTTCTCCTTTTGTTTTTATTTTCTTCCTGGCTGCATGTGACTATTGGTCATTATAGGTCTTCGGACCTTATGCACCCATTCCAAAAAAAAAAAAAAAAAAAAAAAAAAAAATTATATAATTTTCCATTTGGAGAAAAGTAAGTATTTAAAAATATTTTTTTCTTCTAATTCATTGTCTGAATAAAAAGAGGTAAAAATTTTAATTTTAATTTCTGAAATTAATGTTTAACTCTAGATTAAATTTACAAATTCAAACTTTCCTTTTATAGAAACTAGAACTAATAATACTTATAGAGAAAATAGAATATCTTAAAAAAAGTAAATTTTTTCAAAGGCTCAAAAAAGAGAGATGAAAAAAGTTTGTAAAAAGATTTTCAAGAAAAAAAAACTTTTGACATTCTTGTCAGAGCTACTTTCAAATCATATATAACATTTTCTCAAGTTATAAATAAATAAATGGTTGCTAATGCTTTCGGGGTCCGTTATTGACCTAAGCAAGGTGTGTCCAAACAATGAATGTGCATCGGGATGCAGTGTTGGTTAGTTGGTAGGTAAACACTCGACCTTGGAGTGTTTTCTAAATTTATTAGTTTATACCCCAAGTACTTGTGAAATATATTAATATAAAAATCATTGTATTCAATGGTCAGTCAATCACATCTTGAGATTAAATAAAAAGCGAATAAAAACAAACAGATCTTCAATTAAACGCCGGCTTATATATTTTTTCTTTCTCTTACCAATATATAGAGAAAGTATTGCGATCATGTCAAAAATTCGATGTCGAGATTTTGATGGATATTTTTTAAATTAATTTTCAATCTTGATTTAATATAATCTAATTTCAAAAGGGTTTTGTTCGGTGTCCTTCCTGATTTCGAATTCTAAACTGTATATGGTTACCTTTCATTTATTTCTCTCATCAATGTCAAATAACACTCAACAGTTGAAAAAGCGTCATAAAATATAATAAAAAAAAAAAAAAGTAGAATAGTTCCGTCACGAGACTGAGCAATCAAGAAAATTAAAGAAAGTAAAACCGGAGAAAAAAAAAATTGAAAACGTTATTTTTGCTCTAAGTTTGCAGGAATATATAATAATGCATAAATAATAACTTCCCCGTTATTAATCAATTTACTAAAAAAAAAATAAAAATAAAAATGAGAGCATCTACACGGACGTTTTGAACGCGTTCTCTGACTTTCGAGCGTTTCTAACGCCAGAGAAGGCGTGCCCATTCTACACGTAGCGTTTTAACGGCGTTAGGACGTAGTAAATAATCTACTAGAGCAGTGTATTCGTTGTACTATACCAGTTTGTTTGGATAACAACACAACCTGCATAAATGAGATCCATCGTGGCTGTGAGGCAATTATTTAAGTTATTACCCGCGTTAGAAAAGCGCCAAAAACGCTCGGGTAGAATAGGCAAAATTTTCAAGGATTTAAAACGTGGCGGTAAAAACGCGCCAAAAGCGCTCGTGAAGAATGGGCCTAAAAGCTAGATGAACTGCTTTAGTAAAAAAGGTTATGAAATGGTATGAAATAGGTATCAGACTCTCTCTCAAACTTTGTCTTAAAGCTGTGTTTTCCAAACTGGGAGGCGCGGACTATTCTAAAGGGAGGCGCGAATATTAGCCAGAGAGAGCAATTTTCCAAATGATTGCTAAAATTTTATAAATAAAAAAAATAATAAATAAGAATAATATTTTTATATAATGGAATGGAAAAGAACAAGTACGGGTGCAGCAAATAAAGAGAGCCTTTGGATGCCAAATGCCGAAAGGGAGACGTTTCGGACAAAATTTTATTTGTCCATCCTCAGTCCTTGTTGGCTTATAAACTAATTAGGCACAAAGTTGTCTTTGTTGTTGTGGCATGAATTTGTGCACATGTATATTTTTTTATAAAAACACAAGCGAGTGTGTTTCGTGGGAGTCTATAAGATCTTATAGATCTTATGATGATGTTATGATGATGATGATCTTATAGATCTTATGATGATGATCTTATAGACACTCACGAAACACAGACACTCGCATGTTTTTATAAAAAAATTTGGCATCCAAAGGCTATCTTTACTTGCTGCACCTATACTTGCTCTTTTCCATTCCATAACATCAACAGCAACTTCTCTTCAACTTATATTTTTATATAAATTTATATTTTTTTATCAATAAACCTTTTTGTGTTTGTATTATTTTATAAAGTGGTGGGGGAAGAGGGCGTCTTAAAATTAAATATTTTTAAGGGAGACGAGGTAACATCAAGTTTGGAAACCACTGCCTGAATAAGAATACTTATTAATGGTATTTAATTTTGTTAAAAAACTACCCAGTAATTATGGAGCTTTTAAATTTATACTTATAAATGTTAATAAATTAATCTAGAGGAGAATTGCACAACCTTGAAAAAAACTAGATTCGGATCGATTAAGAATGTATTTAAACAAAGGAGACAAATAAAGTCGGCTTTGAAGAATAGACAGACGTACAGACGCAGACCTCCTGCAGACAGACAGACCAGTTTGGTCATCAACAAGGAGAAGCTGACTCATCCGAGAAGTAGAGAACCAGTCACTTCCTCTGTCTGACCGGGACCCACGTCAAACAGTCACCACTCACGTACCCAAAGAAATAAAAAAAGAAAAACAATAATAAAGGCTAAGAAGTGGGAAAACATTGCGAATCGCAATAAGCGTGTGGGTAGCGAATTCTGTGCACAATATTTGCATATGAAAACATGCGGCGCCAGCCGGTTACGGGCTTTTCTCTTTCTCTCTGTTATAAATTCCTTTTAAAAAAAAGTAATAATGATAAAAAAAACTATATATGTATATAATTTGGCACTACTGTCGGAAATCCTTCCCTAAAATTTATATTTGTATATAATAAACAAAAATTAATAAACCTGAAAGGCTCGGGGTGTAATAAATTGCTTATTTTTTTGACACAAAAAGTTTTTTTTTTTTAAGATGTATAGCCTATTTCATTTAGGGAAAAAAAACAGAAATATAAATATTAATAATATAAAAAAAATGATACACAATGTTAATAGAGGGAGGGTAAAAAGAGATGATAAAAAATAAAAAATATGAGTGATAGAAATGAGTAATTTTGAGAATCCAGGTGAAGAGCGATAAAGACATAAGTATTACTTTCTCTTACCTATATATGTAATATATATATATATATATATAGGAGAGAGAGAGAGAAAAAGTACCTAATAGTTTGATGTCAAAAATTCGATGACGAGATTTTGATGGAAATATATATATTGGAGGTCCCTAAAAAAAGTGGGTCCCGTAAAATGGTCTGTCTGTGAACAAAATATCTCAAGAACGAAAAGAGCTAGGAGGATGAAATTTTATATTTAAGTTCGTTACCCCTCTGACACGTAGCACTAAACTTTTGAACAAAATCGGCCAAAAAGTACTACAACTTTACTTATGAACTTTTTCAGTTTTTTAGATTTTCTCAAAATCGGCTGTAACGATTTTGATTAAAATTCAAAAATCAATTATTTTTTAGATGCTCTTTCAAATGTATATTCTCGTTTTGCCCTCAAAATTGTATGAAACACACTTTACTCTTGTACTTCATAGGGAAGATAGGAGAAATGGTTGCAATGGTAACAAAATATAAATATTTTCCCATGTTTATAAATTTTACATCTTAAATTCTAATATATTGGCGGAAACTAAATATGTGTTAAGACGAAAAATTTGGTGTGACAAGCACAGAACACAACTTTCGATTACCGAAGATAAGAGAAAGTTGTGTGCTGTGCGCCCCAGTCACACCAAATTTTTTACAATGGTTTCACACAGCCATCTACAAACAAATATTTTCCCTTGTTTATAAATTTGATATCTTGAATTCTAATATATCGGCGGAAACTAAATATATGTCTGGCACAAAAAAATCTGGTGTGGCAAACAAAGACACAACTTTTAATTTCCAAAAAGTAAAATAAAGTTGTGGGTTTGCGATCAGACACACCATATTTTTTCATTAATTCCTTATCCACCGATTAAAATTTATTTTTAGAACAAAAAGCATCAAATTTTCCTTTTCTTATCGAACTCGTATATAAGCCTATGCACTTTCTACTTTAAGAAACAATGAAAATAAGAATCAAATCAATTACTACACATTCAATCTAAATAAATAAACCAAGAGAGAGAAAGAGAGAAAGAGAGAGATAATCGAGTAAATTGGAAAAATAATTCTTTCTGTCCACTTCAATCTCTGAATCGTAATGGAATAAATAAAGATTTTAAATATCTTTTCTGATTGGCTCTCAATGAAAGAATTTTTCCGATAAAAATAAATCCCCAGTATTCTCAAATCCCAATTAACGAATAGATTCTCTAAAACTTGTAACTTTAAGCTTACGAGGGGGATTGCCAATATCTTTTAAGCTTCATTGTTTGCACTTCGGGACTTAATTTATAATTCCGGTCGGTGTCTGTTTGCCCGTTTCTTATGTATATAAAATATATTTTTTAAGGATCATATTTCATTAGCTTAGAGTCTTAATGAATCCGCCATTATTTTTAATTAACCGTTGGCTGCGGATTTATCCGATTACTTCCGGAAAACACAATGTAAACAAAAAGAGGTTGAATTTAAAAGAGCAAACAACAGTACGTTGCGTAAGAACATGATAAAATTATTAAACAAATAAAATAATTTATCTTGGAAAATTTAATTATTTTGCAAATAAAATGGATTTAATCAAAATAGTCTCTAAAAACGGGGATTAATTTAGATAATAATCAAAAGGCACTGGGGAATGAGAATATCCGCATTC
>JAKCPI010014238.1:0-11779 GCA_023213315.1 Euborellia annulipes | reverse complement strand
AGATTATTATATAATTTTCCATTTGGAGAAAAGTAAGTATTTAAAAATATTTTTTTCTTCTAATTCATTGTCTGAATAAAAAGAGGTAAAAATTTTAATTTTAATTTCTGAAATTAATGTTTAACTCTAGATTAAATTTACAAATTCAAACTTTCCTTTTATAGAAACTAGAACTAATAATACTTATAGAGAAAATAGAATATCTTAAAAAAAGTAAATTTTTTCAAAGGCTCAAAAAAGAGAGATGAAAAAAGTTTGTAAAAAGATTTTCAAGAAAAAAAAAACTTTTGACATTCTTGTCAGAGCTACTTTCAAATCATATATAACATTTTCTCAAGTCATAAATAAATAAATGGTTGCTAATGCTTTCGGGGTCCGTTATTGACCTAAGCAAGGTGTGTCCAAACAATGAATGTGCATCGGGATGCAGTGTTGGTTAGTTGGTAGGTAAACACTCGACCTTGGAGTGTTTTCTAAATTTATTAGTTTATACCCCAAGTACTTGTGAAATATATTAATATAAAAATCATTGTATTCAATGGTCAGTCAATCACATCTTGAGATTAAATAAAAGCGAATAAAAACAAACAGATCTTCAATTAAACGCCGGCTTATATATTTTTTCTTTCTCTTACCAATATATAGAGAAAGTATTGCGATCATGTCAAAAATTCGATGTCGAGATTTTGATGGATATTTTTTAAAATTAATTTTCAATCTTGATTTAATATAATCTAATTTCAAAAGGGTTTTGTTCGGTACCTTCCTGATTTCGAATTCTAAACTGTATATGGTTACCTTTCATTTATTTCTCTCATCAATGTCAAATAACACTCAACAGTTGAAAAAGCGTCATAAAATATAATAAAAAAAAAAAAGTAGAATAGTTCCGTCACGAGACTGAGCAATCAAGAAAAATTAAAGAAAGTAAAACCGGAGAAAAAAAAAAATTGAAAACGTTATTTTTGCTCTAAGTTTGCAGGAATATATAATAATGCATAAATAATAACTTCCCGTTATTAATCAATTTACTAAAAAAAAAAAAAAAGAATAAAAATGAGAGCATCTACACGGACGTTTTGAACGCGTTCTCTGGCTTTCGAGCGTTTCTAACGCCAGAGAAGGCGTGCCCATTCTACACGTAGCGTTTTAACGGCGTTGGGACGTAGTAAATAATCTACTAGAGCAGTGTATTCGTTGTACTATACCAGTTTGTTTGGATAACAACACAACCTGCATAAATGAGATCCATCGTGGCTGTGAGGCAATTATTTAAGTTATTACCCGCGTTAGAAAAGCGCCAAAAACGCTCGGGTAGAATAGGCAAAATTTTCAAGGATTTAAAACGCGGCGGTAAAAACGCGCCAATAGCGCTCGTGAAGAATGGGCCTAAAAGCTAGATGAACTGCTTTAGTAAAAAAGGTTATGAAATGGTATGAAATAGGTATCAGACTCTCTCTCAAACTTTGCCTTAAAGCTGTGTTTTCCAAACTGGGAGGCGCGGACTATTCTAAAGGGAGGCGCGAATATTAGCCAGAGAGAGCAATTTTCCAAATGATTGCTAAAATTTTATAAATAAAAAAATAATAAATAAGAATAATATTTTTATATAATGGAATGGAAAAGAACAAGTACGGGTGCAGCAAATAAAGAGAGCCTTTGGATGCCAAATGCCGAAAGGGAGACGTTTCGGACAAAATTTTATTTGTCCATCCTCAGTCCTTGTAGGCTTATAAACTAATTAGGCACAAAGTTGTCTTTGTTGTTGTGGCATGAATTTGTGCACATGTATATTTTTTTATAAAAACAAGCGAGTGTGTTTCGTGGGAGTCTATAAGATCTTATAGATCTTATGATGATGTTATGATGATGATGATCTTATAGATCTTATGATGATGATCTTATAGACACTCACGAAACACAGACACTCGCATGTTTTTATAAAAAAATTTGGCATCCAAAGGCTATCTTTACTTGCTGCACCTATACTTGCTCTTTTCCATTCCATAACATCAACAGCAACTTCTCTTCAACTTATATTTTTATTTTTTTTTTTTTTTTTTTTTTTTTTTTTTTTTTTTTTTTCGTTACCAATACCACATGTCTTTTAATAAATTTATATTTTTTTTATCAATAAACCTTTTTTTGTGTTTGTATTATTTTATAAAGTGGTGGGGGAAGGGGGCGTCTTAAAATTAAATATTTTTAAGGGAGACGAGGTAACATAAAGTTTGGAAACCACTGCCTGAATAAGAATACTTATTAATGGTATTTAATTTTGTTAAAAAACTACCCAGTAATTATGGAGCTTTTAAATTTATACTTATAAATGTTAATAAATTAATCTAGAGGAGAATTGCACAACCTTGAAAAACTAGATTCGGATCGATTAAGAATGTATTTAAACAAAGGAGACAAATAAAGTCGGCTTTGAAGAATAGACAGACGTACAGACGCAGACCTCCTGCAGACAGACAGACCAGTTTGGTCATCAACAAGGAGAAGCTGACTCATCCGAGAAGTAGAGAACCAGTCACTTCCTCTGTCTGACCGGGACCCACGTCAAACAGTCACCACTCACGTATCCAAAGAAATAAAAAAAGAAAAACAATAATAAAGGCTAAGAAGTGGGAAAACATTGCGAATCGCAATAAGCGTGTGGGTAGCGAATTCTGTGCACAATATTTGCATATGAAAACATGCGGCGCCAGCCGGTTACGGGCTTTTCTCTTTCTCTCTGTTATAAATTCCTTTTAAAAAAAAAGTAATAATGATAAAAAAAACTATATATGTATATAATTTGGCACTACTGTCGGAAACCCTTCCCTAAAATTTATATTTGTATATAATAAACAAAAATTAATAAACCTGAAAGGCTCGGGGTGTAATAAATTGCTTATTTTTTTTGACACAAAAAGTTTTTTTTTTTTAAGATGTATAGCCTATTTCATTTAGGGAAAAAAACAGAAATATAAATATTAATAATATAAAAAAATGATACACAATGTTAATAGAGGGAGGGTAAAAAGAGATGATAAAAAATAAAAAATATGAGTGATAGAAATGAGTAATTTTGAGAATCCAGGTGAAGAGCGATAAAGACATAAGTATTACTTTCTCTTACCTATATATGTAATATATATATATATATATATATATATATAGGGGGAGAGAGAGAGAGAGAGAGAAAAAGTACCTAATAGTTTGATGTCAAAAATTCGATGACGAGATTTTGATGGAAATATATATATTGAGGTCCCCTAAAAAAAGTGGGTCCCGTAAAATGGTCTGTCTGTGAACAAAATATCTCAAGAACGAAAAGAGCTAGGAGGATGAAATTTTATATTTAAGTTCGTTACCCCTCTGACACGTAGCACTAAACATTTGAACAAAATCGGCCAAAAAGTACTACAACTTTACTTATGTACTTTTTCAGTTTTTTAGATTTTCTCAAAATCGGCTGTAACGATTTTGATTAAAATTCAAAAATCAATTATTTTTTAGATGCTCTTTCAAATGTATATTCTCGTTTTGCCCTCAAAATTGTATGAAACACACTTTACTCTTGTACTTCATAGGGAAGATAGGCGAAATGGTTGCAATGGTAACAAAATATAAATATTTTCCCATGTTTATAAATTTTACATCTTAAATTCTAATATATTGGCGGAAACTAAATATATGTTAACACGAAAAATTTGGTGTGACAAGCACAGAACACAACTTTCGATTACCGAAGATAAGAGAAAGTTGTGTGCTGTGCGCCAGTCACACCAAATTTTTTATAATGGTTTCCTCACAGCCATCTACAAACAAATATTTTCCCTTGTTTATAAATTTGATATCTTGAATTCTAATATATCGGCGGAAACTAAATATATGTCTACACAAAAAAATCTGGTGTGACAAACAAAGACACAACTTTTAATTTCCAAAAGTAAAATAAAGTTGTGGGTTTGCGATCAGACACACCATATTTTTCATTAATTCATATCCACCGATTAAAATTTATTTTTAGAACAAAAAGCATCAAATTTTCCTTTTCTTATCGAACTCGTATATAAGCCTATGTACTTTCTCTTTAAGAAACACGAAAATAAGAATCAAATCAATTACTATAACATTCAATCTAAATAAATAAACCAAGAGAGAGAAAGAGAGAAAAGAGAGATAATCGAGTAAATTGGAAAAATAATTCTTTCTGTCCACTTCAATCTCTGAATCGTAATGGAATAAATAAAGATTTTGATATCTTTTCTGATTGGCTCTCAATGAAAGAATTTTTCCGATAAAAATAAATCCCCAGTACCTTCTCAAATCCCAATTAACGAATAGATTCTTAAAACTTCTAACTTTAAGCTTACGAGGGGGGATTGCCATTATCTTTTAAGCTTCATTGTTTGCAATTCGGGACTTAATTTATAATTCCGGTCGGTGTCTGTTTGCCCGTTTATGTATATAAAATATATTTTTTAAGGATCATATTTCATTAGCTTAGAGTCTTAATGAATCCGCCATTATTTTTAATTAACCGTTGGCTGGGATTTGTCCGATTACTTCGGAAACACAATGTAAACAAAAAGAGGTTGAATTTAAAGACAAACAACAGTACGTTGCGTAAGAACATGATAAAATTATTAAACAAATAAAATAATTTATCTTGGAAAATTTAATTATTTTGCAAATAAAATGGATTTAATCAAAATAGTCTCTAAAAACGGGGATTAATTTAGATAATAATCAAAAGGCACTGGGGAATGAGAATATCCGCATTCTTTAGAGACACAATTGGATGATTAAAGAAAAGAAATAAAGTAACCTCGTTGGGTGGCTTAGAGGAGATTGTCTCGTAAATTAGAATAAATAATCCATCCATCCTCCAAATTAACCTTTATCAAAAATAAAGCATTCCAACTATTTAATAGTCTCTGGCTGGAAGGGACAAATAATCAAATATAATAATTTTTATTTACCCTCACCCCCGTGAATGAGAAGTTAGCCATTTAGGCAATAAATTAATTTATATAAATATTTCAGTAGGCTACACATATCGATGGCTAACGGGGGACGTTCCACACGCTGATTGCTCGAGGTTATGAAAATATTTAAATAATTTGGATACCAAATGGTATAAATAATTGTGCCACAAATATCGTAATTATAATTATTGAGTAACGTCTATATTCCTAAGATTCCGCAAAGATTTTTAAAAATTTTATTTATTTTTTCACTAATTTAATTATTATATTTCTTTGAAGGTAAAATTTATACTCGTACGTGAGCAAGCAGGATGATCGAGTCACCTAATTTTTATAAAATGATAAAAAAATTTTCTAAATCTAAATTTTGTTTTACGGTATATGACAGGCAGTTTCACTTTCTGTTATATGGAATTTTAATTAAAACAAAAATAAAATTTAAAAAAATGTTATTTTTTTTAATTGTAATGAAAGAAAATTTTTAAATATGCCTGAACCTCCACATATGCTGCTGATATTCATAGTGGCGAAAGTCCGAAATCCAACAATTCGAGAAATGGTTTTTGAAAGTTTTATAAACATATAGGCCCTACATTTAAATTAGCGGGCTACAAATGAATTGCCCGAGAAAAAATGATTAAAATTGATCGAGGGATCCACACGCCCGCAGCAGGTCTGCATAGGGAACCTTTAGGGACACATAGGGATATACAGGCCCACACCAGAAACACACAGGGATATACACCCCCACACCAGGGACACTCAGGGATATACACGCCCGCACCAGGAACACATAGTAGATCGAAAGTAACCAGAAGAAAAATGTGCGTCCCTGATGCGGGCGTGTATATCCCTGTGTGTCCCTAAAGATTCACTATGCAGACCTGCTGCGATCATTTTTAATCATTTTTACTCGGGAGGCCAGAATCAATAGCAAAGAATGGATAAGCTTAACTCAAAAATTGAATTTTCGGACTTTCGCTCCTATGATACTGATCAGGCGATATATCGTATTTAATATTGAGTATCTTTAAAGCCGACAAGGCCTAAGATGCTGAAGACTTAAAAAAAAAATAAAATTTTTTCACAAATTCTAGCGTCATTCTAGCAATTTTTAATGTGTGGGTTTTTATACTTAGAATATTCATTCTTTCATTTGTTTAGAATCAACCCATCCAACGCTGAACCCCACCTAACAACAACAAACTCCTTAAAGCATAAATAAATACCATTAGCAAAAAAAATGGTTGTTTAAAAATATTTGACTTTCATCTCCCAATTGGGGTAAGTTGGTCCAAGTTCAGGTATTTTGTAAATAAATTCCGCAGTGCTTTTCCTTTCTTTCTCTGACCAAACGTATATAGATTTTTTGTCCGTGTAGGTGCCGGTGTTTTTTGTGGCTGTTCGTCGTCTTCGTCGTCGATGAGCATTTGCCAAGGCTGTTCGTGTATTCGAGATCCGTGCCCGGTGGCTTTTTGCCTGCGTCTTGTTTCCCGTCATCGAACCGAGGACTCGTCGTGAATTATCGTCCTCTCTCTCTTTCTTTCTTTGTTTAACCCACACTAAGACTTTTGCTACCCAACATACTATGACAAATAAACACAACGCACACACGCACACAGAATGGTAGACATTTTTTTTTCTTATTTATTTTCTTTTCGTTCTCATCATATAAATTGTTCCAAATTGTTTTGCGTTAATTTATAGTTAATGAATGGTTCGTTAAAAATATTTTTTTTTCTTTAGAAATATTATAAAATCAGAAGTTATATTCTGAAAATTTCTGCCAAAGGAATGTCAACAGGTGTAAAAATATAATCTAAAAAACGGTAGTATCAAGCAAGGAGGTGGGGCATTAGAATAAAATACCCAATGTTATATTTGTAACTAAAAAAAATGAAGATGATTACGTAAGAAAATGTAATTAGCAAAAAGAGACATTTACTTTGTTCTGAAGAGGTAAAAAATACTTTTCTCTATATATATTTCAAATATAGGGTAAGAGAAAGTAAAAAATAGTCAGATAAAATTGAGAGATAGAAAAATCGTGAAAAAATTTTAATCAAACCGAGAAGAATCTATTATCATCTATTTACAGAATTTGTGTAACATTTGAATTTTTGAATTAATGAAAAACAAATTTTTGATTAGGTCCTTATTAATGACTGGAGTTGAAAAGAAAAGAATTAAAATTAAAGAGAATCTAAAAAATAATTGATTTATGAATTTTATTCAAAAATGTTGAAGTGAATTTTGAGAAAATTGAAAAATCTAAAAAATTAGTACCCCAGTAAAGTATTAGTACTCTTTGGCGAATTTCGTTAAAAAGCTTCGGGGCAGATTCCAGGGGGTACATAACTTAAATATCAAATTTCAACCTCCTAGCTCATTTCGTTCTTAAGACAGACAGACAGACGGTTTTGTGGAACCTACTTTTTTGGACTCAGGGTACTTCAAAACGTGTATTTTCAGCAAAATCTCAACATCGAATATTTGACATGAATTCAATACTTTTTCTCTCTATATAATTACATGTATTTATGAATATACATAAGTAAGAGAGGGGGCTCGCTGGTGTATTGGACTAGGATGCCAGCTTCTATACAGGAGATCCGTGTTCAAATCCTGGATTATCTATGATCCTGGACGTGAGGGATTTTTCATTAAATAAAAATATTTATTTAATGTAAACAAATCCTCAAGCAGGCACTGGATTGGAATATTGGATCTCGCCGCAATAGCCCCAGGCAACAACTCTACGAGAGAGAGCTGCTGTGACATCCCGTCCTGTGGAAGGGACGTAAAGAAGGTTCCCTCTCAGTGATGCATTCTTCGAAAGGAGTAGGCTACACGCCGGTGCTGAGGGAGTCCCTCCTCAAACTAGGACATCCTCCATAGCATAGAAGAGGTTGGATAAAAGGAACCGGGTGGAACCAGAAATAAGTTCACTAGCTAAAGGAGGAGTTAGAGATAGGAAATAATGTAACTTCAAGTGGTGCCGGTAGATGGCTACGGCCTGAGGTCGGTTGGGTTTGAGGTGTGTGTATCCGTGCACGAAAGCACCTCAGGTAAATAAACGGGGATCCCGATAGGAATTTCAAATAATAAAAATAATAAGTAAGAGAAAGAAAAAACTTATATTTATCATTACTCGCATAATCCAATCAAAATAAGATAAAATTTTCTAATTCAGTCCCTTTCACATTTGTTTTTTTATAAGAGAGATATCCTAAAAGAAGAGAGATTAAATCTCTCTAGGTGGTCCAGGTTTTAGTATGATTAATTCTGAAGAGATTGATGAGTTTTATTTGAAAAAAAAAAAAAAAAAGGTTCCAATAAAAGAAAAATTCAATCTTAATGAAGAGTATAGGAAAATTTATCAAAAGAATGGACTTGTACTGCCACAAATTCTTTTCTCGAATTCATGTCTCAATCTTGTATTTTTTTATGTTCATTCATTCTTTTATCGTTCATCTTTCCAATTTTTTTTTATTTGGCAAAATCCAATTCTTTTGCATTTTTCATCTCTTTTACTCTCGCTGGATATCAATCCAGTAACTCCAGTAGCTCTCTCTTTCTCTCTTCGCAGAACCAATCTGGTCGTCTATTAGCAACGAGTCGGCACTTGGGCTTTGATTGCCAACGAATTATTTATGTGGTATTGTACCTGAGTGAATGTGTAGGTGTGTGTATGTTTCTGCTCGAGAATGGTCCAGATGTTCGAGGATCTATAAAGCTTTTTTCGGACTTTGTGGGGAACTAAGCTACATTCAACTTTTTTTTTTTTTTTTTGATTCTTCGGAATCGAAACGAAAAAAAAACATTCCTTTAAAAGATCACGAAATTGAATTTTCTGTTCTATTGTAAAAATCTTTCTAATTCATATAAATTTCTGGAGAGAAGTGGATTTTCTTTTATTTTGATTTCAGAATAGTTAATTAGATTATAAATCTGACATGGTTACCAGATGTATAATGATGGTCAATATTAAGTCCCACCCATGATTTTTCTATTTGTGGTTATTTCATTGTTTTTATAAAAGAAAATGAAAATCTTTATTGGGAATTTCCTAGGTTTGAACCATGAAAGTTTCCATTAAAAAATATATAATATTTATTTAAAAACAATGAAAATATCACAAGTAGAAAACGCATTGGTGGGACTTAATATTGTCCCTCACTGTATGTCTAGATTCATTTAAGTAGGTTTAAAAATTTACTTTCCATGAAAATGATGGATTTACTTAAATTTACTTTCCACAATCCCTTGACATACGGTAAATGATCAAACAGCTATAATTTTGTAAAATACTCTCATTTTGAATAAAATTACTTGTTGACTGCAGTAAGAGTAAAAAATATCAATGATTTTTTTACGTTGAAAAAATGAAATGAATGAAAAATTGTGATTTATTTAATTTTTTTCCTAAATTAAAAAAAAAAAAACATTTTATTCAAGATTATAGAAGCTAAATAGTAAAATTATTATTTTACTGCCAACTCCTCAAACGATAATTTTAACAAGTGCATCTATTAAATAAATATTGTAGCCTATAAATAATAGTATCAAAATTTTTTTTTCATATACTGGATGTTGTTTTTATAAAATTTAAGAGGTGGATTTTCGGTCAATCAGTGGTTACTTCCGAGTGATAAAATTTATTTAAATTATGTGAAATAAATCAATAGATGGCGAAAAAGCTTGAGTGTGAAAATTTAGTCACTAAATCGTTAATAATATTTCCCTAGATTTCCCTTCACCATGGAAAATATATGCTATTTTGTCATTTAGTTTATTAGAATTTTCATTAATTATTAAAATCTTTCGATTGGACGTTGACATAATATAAACGATCGTACTAAGTATAATATTAAGTGGCGCATTGAGCTGTGAATCGAATTTTCGATAAGAGCCGTTATCAAAGCGAAGGTTCGCCTTTCACAACTTGGCTTTATTCAATTAATGTAAATGACATGTATATAGAAGAAGAGAGAGAGATGTTTATATTTATGGACTCACTTTATAATTAAATAGAGAGTTGGAGAGAAAAGGGTGGGGGAAAACTGGACTTTTTGAGCAAAAAGATAATCTTTAAAAGTGAATGCAAAATCCTTTTTGCAAGCAATATCATATCGTTCGTTCGTTGAAGCAGTGCCAACGTGATTAATATGAAAATCCCAAAAGCTATATTTTCCCCCTCGCTACTCTTTGAAATGTCATCATTTCGTTAGAAATCTTTTTGGACAGAGTGAAATATGCGAAAATTCTCTTTTAATGTATAAAAGTAAATATAATTTGTAAAAATCTATTAATTATTTGCTGATTTTATTTTTATTAGTAAAATAAATATTAAATTACATGCCTAAAAAAACTTTTCTAGGCCATAATTGTTAAATCCGAATCAACAGTACCTTTCTGGAAAAATATGCTTTCAAATAAACAAAAAAATATGTGAAAATGCCTTGGATATTCTAAACAAATATTCATTTTTATGGGGAGTTTTTAATTAACCACATTTGTTATTAATTATTTACTAAAAATATAAATACTGTACAACGTTTGAACTGCTTATTGTGCACTCTCAAGTTCGCTGCATTTGCTCCGACTCAAGTGAACTAACCTCTAAGGGACCGTCATTTTATATGCAATGATGTTAGCGGCATCTACAGTTATTTCCATGAGGTTAGACAGAATCATCAATCATCAAATCAAGCGTTTTCACACTCGGTGAAAGTGATCAGTACTTAAAAACGACTGTAAAATAAGCAGTCGAAATGTACAATATTTATATTTTTAATAAATAATTAATACATAATGTGGTCCTGTATTTCCTATCATGTATTTTATATTACTGTGTTTTCTATTATGTATTTTATATTTTGTAACTATTTTACTGTAAAGAGATTGTAAAAAAAAGAAAAAAAAACGAGAATGGCGGGATGGCTACTGGCCGACAGCCAATAAATAAATAAAAAATAAAAAAAAAATGTGGTCTATAATTAAAAATTTCCATAATATTAATAATACAAACCACAAAAGTTTTAATGAAAATATTCATTTGAAAGAATATTAAATAACTTTTCTCTATCTTACTGAAAAGACACCTAGAGGTTGGACCTGAAATTTTGACCTATTGACTTTCTTGATATTAATAAAGCAATTTAATTAATTTGTAACATATCTAGGAGGGTTCTTTAGAACATTATCTACCGAAATTCTCTAATTTAACCTAAAGGCCTTTAAGGTTTATGAAAAAATGATCATTAACTCATTGTATAATAAAAACATGAAGTTTTTTTTTTTTTTATTCATTTTAGGTATTTTTCGGAATCGAAGGCCACTTTAGGTCTCTATTTATTTCAAATGATTGGTAGCCAATTCAATTGAAATAAATTTTTGTCACATGAGAAGGGATGTGAACCCTTAGCACAAGAAGAAAAGAATTCTACCACTGTGCTAGGGTCCAGGACCAACATGAAATTAATAAAAGAAAAATATATAAAACAATTAAAAGTTTTTTTTTAACACTCACACTTTTTTCCCATTCTCACACACATACACACAGTCTTTTCGGCAACTTAGGCCTTTTGGTATCCAAATGGCTTAAATAAAATCATCGGACTGCCGGGGATCCGAACTCTCGACCCTTGGAATACAAGGTAGGTGCTCAACCAACTACACCAAGCCCGAGGGCCAATTAAAGGTTAATTATTACTCAAAAAATAACTAATATATATAGTGTCCGTGATAAAATTTAGCTACAGCTAAATTAAAGATTACAACGTAACAAGGAAACTAAC